>DF360083.1:10196-22598 GCA_000787875.1 Solanum virginianum | reverse complement strand
CCCCCCCCCCCAAAAAAAATTAGTTTTAATTGTTTGATTGTGCATGTTTGGATTTGAATTAGTGGCTCATAATACTTACTCCATTCAATCGCCCTCACATTGTTCCCTGTGGGATCGACCCCAACTCCTTCGTTGGGTTATGATATTGACGACGACCGACGTATTCCGTACTAGCTTTAGAGGACTCCTGAGAGTTATCATAGTGCCTCAACATTCAACATAAGTGCCTTCAGTGTTTGCATCATGTTTCTCACTTGTAATAACTATTATCTTGCGTCTATCCATCCAGCATAAAATGATGTCTCATAAAATAATAACGGACTTCCTGTGTCCTTGACCAGCCATCAGACAAATAAATCAACCATAGTTATTGAACTTCAGAGAGCAAAAGAAGTTCGCTAGGTGGTCCTATTTTTACACCTCTTAAAAGTGTTACCTTGATTCTCTGACACTTTATGCGTTAACTGACATATCCATAAGAGAATCTTCCTGCTAATCATCATCCTTTTTACCAGGTTCTTACTATGTTCTAGCATTCAAACCACTCTTCAGATTTGGTGTGACTACTGCCTGAGGGCATTTTTCTAAGAGAGAGAAACTCCAAGCCCATGTAAGGTATATAACTAGTGAGATGTTCTTGAATACATGTAATTTTTAGACAACAGCACCCAACAGGTACATAGAACTTTCATATCTCTTAGACATCTCATTCAATATCAAATGACACAGAATGATCTGGAGGGGCAATTTGAATCTCCCGGAGGATCATAGATGGTCAATTTATCACCAGTAAGAAGAAATAGTTTCCCAATTGCGAAATGAATACCCAATTCTGTATTAAGTTCTAAAACCTTTGTGACACTAAGGAAACTCATACGGGTTTAAGTTTAGCAACATGCTCATTCCTCTATAATCATAGCATTAAGGAGACAGAATGAATGGTACCTCATGAAGACCAATCGCATTCTTCACCGACACATTTAAGGCTCCATCAGGTCCCATCTTCCTATATCTCACCAGCTCAAAGTTATCATCATTACAATCATCTGTTGCAAAGATGACAGGAGATGCTTGCAGTAAGTCACATTTGGACACAACATCAAGCCAAATATGGCTTCTGAATCTCTCTCTCATTTCCTTATAGATCACAAACTGCATAAACCATACATAGCAGTCAACCATTTTCTATACTATGAGAAAGGATAGAAAAGACTATAAATTGGTTACAGCAAAAACCAGTCTCACAAAGCGTATTGACATTCTCCTAAGCTTTTCAGATTACTGATGAACATTTACAACTCTTGCATGTTTGAAGAGGGACAGCCAATCCCCAAATCAAATAGAAGAAACAAGAAAACAGTTTCTTGTATAGCAGACAGAAGCTCTTATATAGTAGACAGAAGCTCTATGTAGGGACAGCCAATCCCCAAGTAAAATAGAAGAAACAAGAAAACAGTTTTATAATCAATAAAACAGATTGAAAGTAACAGTCAGTATTCACTGGAATCTCTCATTTAGCACGGCTACTGCCTACCACTATATTTTACTAGCTCCTGATAGAAAATATGTAAACTTTACTAGCTCGTGACCATTCTCATATGACCCATCTTCTCATTATTTGGAGAAAATAGCTTTCTTAAATCACTAGTATGCAAGTTCTATTACGTCAACTTTTTGTCCATATACACTACTAGTTCATGACTGTTCTCATTTTATCCATCTTCTCATTATTTGGAGAAAATAGCTTTCTTAAATCACTAGTATGCAAGTTCTATTACGTCAACTTTTTGTCCATATACACTACTAGTTCATGACTGTTCTCATTTTATCCATCTTCTCATTATTTGGAGATTCAAATAACATAGTTTATCAAAATCATGAACATGCAAGTTCTAACACGTGGACAATTATACTTAGATATATAATAAATCCCACCTCCAGATTAAACCATTCCGGAAAAAAACAATAAAGAATCCATCTCTCCACTAATGGACTTGAAGATCAAAGTTCCAGTAAAAACCGAAACATAGAAATCATTGAGATACCTGATCAGAAGGTGACATCCCACATTCTCCTGATAAATCATGAACATAAAGTACTGCAGTTGGCAAATGAGTGAGAACAGCAAGTGTTAACTTTTCCAAGTTATTCCTGTCCTCTGCAGGTTTAATCAAAAAAAGGAAAAATTGTTAAAAACAAATATATAACGATAAGAGATGTAAGCCATACAACAGAATGTAAAAGTCCAGATTATAAGAAAGAAATTTAGAAAATTATGAGTAAGTTCTCACTGTTAGCTAAGTAGCTAGCAGAAAGAAACTGTAGTTGCATTATTTTTCTTTTATGCCAAAACATGAGAATTTATATTGACACCCATTCTAGACAACTTTCCATCCATAGATTTATTTTAATGAAAAAAGAAAACCATTGAGCAATACGCTTCTAATTTCAAACAAGCCAATTTTATTTAGTTTTTGGAGAACTAGCCTGTATTTGGATAAGCAAAATTGCGTCTAAGTATAATAATTTTTCGTCTAAGTAGTATAATTAACCAAAAGATTTGCACACAAAGGTGGTAAAATTTCTGTCAATAGCATACCTAGTCCTAATCCAACTGACTCACTTCCCCATAAACACATATTATTATGCACAAAAAAAACAAGAGAATATGTACATCTCGTATCCTACAAACAACCTTTTCCACAAACAAAAGTGACAATGTGCCATCAGCTTCTTTATATTATGTAGGAGATAGTAAATGCATTCAGAGAAAAATTATCCATGTTATTCAAATGGTAAATCAAGAAGAAACTTTTACCATCAGATCTCCTTAAGATACCAGGGGTATCAGTTACCTGAAGATAAAAATGCTTAATCACTAAAAATAGCAGAAGAAGAAAAAAGGTAAGAAGCATTTGAGAGGACATTTTCACTTTGAAATAAAGACTAACCTGAAAATTCTGGTAGCTCAAATTAATATGACCCATCAGAATTCCTCTAGTTGTGAAGGGATAGTTGCAGATCTGATAATATTCAGTGACATTACTGGGAACTCAAAACAATAACAACAACATACCCAGTGGAATCTCACAAGCGGGGTCTGGGGAGGGCAAAATGTACGCAAACCTTACCACTACCTCATAAAGATAGAGAGGTTGTTTCCGAAAGCCCTCAACTCAAAATATCATCCCAAAAAGCAGAAAATACTAAATATGAAACCAAACAACTAAAGTGGGAGCAAATGACTGTTTATAAAGACAATAAAAATAACAACCATAAGTGGCAGAAAATAACAACACGATATATAAAGACACGACTACCTCCACCAACCTATTATATCCCAAGGTTATACATCATCCTACCCCTACTAGCCGTCTAACCTTCTAACCTAATACGTGACCTCCACTCATTTCTATCTAAGGTCATGTCCTCGGTAATATGAAGTTGCGCCATGTCCCGTCTGATCACCTCCCCTAATACTTTTTTGGTCTGTACCTCTATTCCTCTGCATACCCCCTAAATCCAACCTTTCAAACCTTCTAACAGGAGTGTCAGCACCTCTTCTCTTCACATGCCTAAACCATTGCAGTCTCGCTTCCCTCATTTTATCTGCCATAGATGCCACCCCTAACTTCCCCCAAATGATCTCATCCCTAATCTTATCCTTCTGGTATGTCCACACATCCATCTCAACATCCTCATCTCCGCTACCTGCATCTTCTGAACAAGTGAGTTTTTGATTGGCCAGCACTCCAACCAATATAGCAAAGACGGCTAACCACCATTCTGTAAAACTTCCCTTTAAATTTAAGCGATATCTTCTTATCACACAATATTCCAGAGGCAAGCCTCCATTTCGACCAAGCTACCCTAATACGATGTGTGACATCATCGTCGATATCGCTACTACTCTGGATGATGGGCCCAAGATATTTAACGTTTTCTCTCTTGGGAATAGATTAAGTGACAACCCTCACTACAATGTCTGATTCATCCCTCGCAACACTGAATTTGCACTCCAAGTATTCTGTTTTGGTCCTGCTCAATTTGAACCATTTGGATTCCAAAGTATGTCTCCAAACCTCCAATCTACTGGAAACTAAATCAAGGGAAAAAAGTACGCAATGGAAATATGCAATTAAAAAGTACATTGAAAACTTTCTATTGGTAGGGGCATGCAAGAAAGTATGTAGAGTTAGGATTTAGTTCTAGTCAAAACATCAAACCAAATTCCTTCTACTCAGTCGTAAAGCTGTAGACAAGTCACCAAATTCACCTGTCTGCCAAAGCATCCATGCGTATGATATTGCCAAACTAGTATAAGAAACATCTTTATCATAAGCTAGGAAAAAATAACTGATGAAATAGTGATTTTTGTTTTTGAACTTGGTAACTTATTGACAAAATAGCGATTAGATAAAGAGGAAACTAAATTGATTGGTAGTAATTGTTAGTATATGATTATATCTCGTCATTTCATAAGCTTCCATCTCATTGCCCATCTTCCACCTCACTTTTTCCTCATTATTACTTTTACAGATACTAACATTTGAGACTTGAGTTAGCAAAACTAATTAAGGGTCAGAGTTTAGAAAAGCATTTTAAGGCAAGCCAAGTTTCAGAATAAGGGGTTGTTTAGTAGGATGTATAAGAATAATGCCAAATAGGATGCATTAGTAATGCTTATATTAGTTATTTGATCAGTGTGTAAAATTCACTCATTTATGGCTCTTTTTCTTATGACTTTGTACTAATTTGTGTTGATAAAGAAACTAATTATACTGTGGATTGCACATTTTGCAGGTATTTATAGAAAAAGTGTTTGATAATGAAAAACATGAACTATGGAAGAATATGGCTCAAAATAGATGAAAACCTGCAAAATCAATGGAACATCTGATGTCGCTAAAGCGACCTAATGTTCGCTATAGCGAAGGATCAACCAGGTCAAACCTTCAGATGCCGCTATAGCGACACCATGATCAAGATGTCGCTATAGCGACACCATGATCAAGATGTCGCTATAGCGAAGGAATGTCGCTATAGCGAAGGAATGTCGCTATAGCAAAGGAATGTCGCTATAGCGACCTGCCATCAGGTCCCAGATGTCACTATAGCAATGGGTTCTTCGCTATAGCGACCTCACTATAGGAAGGAACCTTTGCTATAGTGAAGACCGGGGATCAGTTAAAAAGGGCAAAATTGGAAATTCACGAGGACGGATCCTAATTTTTATAAACACCCACTCTTCAGCAGAATTGAGCATCTTTCCATTATTATTCAACCTTGGAGGGAATTTTCCAAGAGAGGAGAAGAACAACACACCTTAGAGTGAAGATTTAGCTTGGGTTAGGAGCAGGAAGCAAGTTTTTCTACAATTCACCTTTGGAGTGAAGGTTGTGGTCTTAATTTGTAATATCTTAAACTCATTCTTCATTTCCTTGTTTTGTCTTGCTAAGAACAAGGTTTAATTGATCAATTGAATTGAAATTGTTAATGAGTGTTTGATTTGAACTCTTTCTTTTGTATGTAGTTGATTTTTATCCTTCAATTCAAGTAGTTTCACCCTTAATTGATTTAATTGCTTTCAATTGAATATGGGTTCATGCTTACCTTCAATTATGTTTGAAGATTTGAGTCCGGAACTTGAATCTATATTTAGATCTTCGTTTATTGCATGAGAGTGTGTATTCGAAGTGGAGGGTTGCATAATAGCTTTGGATATTTGTTGAATTGGTTGAAATCCAAGAGGAAATCAATTGGCTAAAGTATTAGATAGGTTTGTTATTCATTTGCATGTGAGATCGAGTAGATCCATGTGTAGAGACTACTTTCAATTGAGAAATTGATTGTGATTACAAGCAATTTAGCCTACCCATAGGGATAATTTGAGATCTATGTGCAATGGATCGTTGTCGTTCTAATTGACTCCCCATTTTCCCAAATTCGTTGGTTCTTTGCTTGCTATTTCCTTATCCCAAGTCCCATTTTCCTTATTTTAGTTTGTAGCTTAAATTTCCCCCCATTTAGTTTAGTTGTTTGCACGTGTTTGGATTCAAACTAGTGGCTCGTGATCCTTAGTCTACTCAATCGCCCTCACATTGTTCCTCATGGAATCGACCCCAACTCCTTTGTTGGGTTTATACTTTGATTGGCGACTATCCACCCAAATTCGTTTGAGTTGTGGTGCACATCATCAGTTATGCTTGCATTATTATCCAAAGCTTATTTCTTCTGTATTATTTAATTTGGTGTACTAAAAATAGCATGCATTGTATAATTTATTCACACAACATTTATTTACAAAGATACCCTCCTCAAATATGGTGGAAAAATTAAAAAAAAGTTTTGAAGGGTAATTGGATCTTTAACTATACTAATGCATGCATTAAATCCCCTTGCTTACTACGGGTCATTTAGTAGGATGTATTAGGAGCAATGGTCTATGTATTATGTATGGTATTATTTAGTACTATGTTTGGTAAGAATTTTGGCCCTATGTATAACTAATCCATGTATTAGTTATACAACCTACATGGTATTATAGGATGTATAACTAACACCTATTTGTTGGTATTAGTAATACATTGGATTTAATACCATGAGATTAAATATGTAAAGACAAAATTATTCTTTTACACTTTTTTTATTTTCTTGATTTTATATTTTATATTTGTAGTTTTACACTAATAAATATGTTTAAATAAATTAGCTTACAAATTTTATTTGTTTGTGGGTTCATATTACATTAAAAAACTTACCATGTCAAATTTTAAAATTTTATTAATTTGTGAGTTCATATTTATATGATATAAACAAATACTTTGCCATGTCAATTTTTATATTTTTCATAATTAATTTAGTTGAGTGATACTGTTGATATCACTTTTTATATTTTTCTCAGAGGGGTAGAGGTAGACCGAAAATACATAAACTAATTTTAATTTTTCTTTAATGTTTGCTCATGTAATTAATAAGTCTTATTACACTTATTTTAGCATGAATTAATACTTTAAAGTTAGAGTTTTGA
The DNA here is from genome assembly GCA_000787875.1 of Solanum virginianum. Classification (NCBI taxonomy): domain Eukaryota; kingdom Viridiplantae; phylum Streptophyta; class Magnoliopsida; order Solanales; family Solanaceae; genus Solanum; species Solanum virginianum. The sequence continues at coordinate 15,568 of DF360083.1, read as the reverse complement.
GATGAGGGTTCCTCGGAAACAGCCTCTCTACTTTGGTAGTGGTAAGGTCTGCGTACATCCTACCCTCCCCAGACCCCACTTGGGGGATTTTACTGGGTATGTTGTTGTTGTTGTTGTTGTTGTTGATACTGTTGATACAAAGCCTCCTTGAATGATTTTATTGATTCAAAACAAGGGTCAATGACTTTGCTAGATAAATTTCTTAAAATTGAGTGACCTTTTAAGATATCAACTCCATATTAAAACTACAACTTGCAATTTTTATGTGTAAATATAGATGATTTATTCATTTTTACTATTGTTTACCATCTTTCCAATTTTCAAAGTAGATGGTTTATCTTTATAAAATCGAAAATTGACATTTTGTTAGTGATCAACTCCTTAAGATGACAATTATTTATCCTCAAATGAGAAAATAGCAAACATGGCGACAAAATTGTTCTTCTCCTAGCTAATTAGAAGGCAGCCACAAAAAAAAAATAATAATATTGTTCGACGGTTATCTACCTTGACCCAATTACACGAAATAAAAAACTCCATAATAACTCAAGGGTATAATTAGAAAGAAGCTTTTGTAGAGGTTTGTACTAAGGGTATAATTAGAAAGAAGCTTTTGTAGAGGTTTAAACCAAGTACAAGATTATGTTGGAAGCAATGAACCAAACACTTAATAAAAAATAATCCCTGCATTACCAATCCCAGCGTTACTAATCTCTGCATTACTAATTCATGCATTACTAATCCCTGCATTATTCATCTTTGTACCAAACGACCCCTAATACCTAGAGATCCATGGTATTCGTAATACATACTTTTATATACAATAGAATGTATAACTAGTGCAAGTATTAGATATACATAACAAGCATAAGTATACCGAACATAGTACTACTAATACACAAAATTAATGCATGCACTATTTTTGCTAATACACTCTACCACACGATCCATGTGAAAAAATTTATGCACACCCAAGTTAAAACCATGACTTTAAAAACTAGCACTAGCTTTTTCTCAACAGATAGCAATTCTGGAAATTTTGCCTTCCACAAGAGCACACAGATTATTACACATATAACTATCTAAAGAATGATGGGTGAATTTCCTTATCCCAGAGGAAAAAAATACAAGAAAAATGGAATGAAAGCTAACCAACTTAGTACATACCTCAGGCTTCCCTGTCGAAAGTACGCGAACCAAAGATGATTTTCCGACATTAGGAGCACCAACAAGACAGAGAGTTGGTGTTTCAAGATCGACAACTGGCATTGCCCGTAATGTCTGCCACCAGTAAAATTTGTCAGACTTGGCAAGAACCCCTAGAAATTTTCTTTAATTGCGAAAGCAAAGATCATTGTTTAATAATCATCTATAGGAAGTCCAACTAAAAAGCTTCCACACAATCAGGAATCTAGCTATCGTGACATGTAATGTTACTTTATTTTGTCGTAAAATCATAGACAGATGTTTGATGTGATTAGTGTTGTCAAGGGAGCATGCTTAAGCTGAAGCTAGACTCAAAACATGTTGAGCACTATGCTTCACTTAATGTCAACTTCAGTGTCGCCATCAATGCTTTAAGACAAACTTTCCCAAAGAGGCGACACTAAACAATTAATATTTCACTTTATCCTTTACAAAAATTCAATTTCTTTGTCCATATATTTTTTGTTCATGGTTATAATTATTATTCTTGGACTAAACATATATATATATATATATATATTATTTTGCTTTATTTTTCAATTTCTATATTTATGTATTTTTCAGTCATGCTTCATAAATTATAAGTCTTGGACTAAACATATATATATATATATATATATATATATATATATATATAGTATGTTTTTCTCCAGTATGTTTTTCTCCAGTTGCGCCTTTTTTCATTAAAACCCACACTTTATTTACACTTGTGCTTAAAGCCCCAACAAACCTTAAAGCTTTTTTGCACTTTTTGCTTATGATAACACTGGATGTAATTGCATCATCTCCTTTTTTCTGGATATCCTTCTGATGTATAAATTGAAAATTCGCGATGATATTGTTTGAAACTTCATTCTAGTTTTCAGTATAGTAATGTCAGAATAGAACTAACCACATGTTTTTCTACTTTCAGTTCATCTGCAAGACTCATACTGTCTAGGTTTGTTGTCACTAACTGGCCTTACCTTGGCAATATTCAACAGTTCATCTACAGCTTTTCCATCACGATCAAATATTTCCTCAACTCTTTTCAATCCCTACAAAGATGCTCTCTCACAGATCAGCTTACGGATAATATCAGATAAATATAGAATACAGTCAAAATGAAAACTATCAGACTACCTCATTCAGTCGCTCCTCTGCTTCTCGTTTAGATAATGACTGGTACAAATTGCATCAATTAATTGATTTGCATCTTAATAGAAATATAAATTATAAAGGTAAAAAGTAACCATGTCCTAAATAGTTCATCAAATCAATAATGAGAAAATTGAACGTAATAACATCTGTAACAAACATTAGTTGTTAGCATGTCATATTCTCACGATCGTGTATGGTCTGGTCTCATTTTCATTTTTATTTGTTGCTTTCTTTTTTAGTGCTTGATGGATGCAAATTCCATTCTGCATTGATTGAAAATTTGTGTTGCTGTCAAGTATTAATTGATTTGCATCTTAATAGAAATATAAATTATAAAGGTAAAAAGTAACCATTTCCTAAATAGTTCATCAAATCAATAATGAGAAAATTGAACGTAATAACATCTGTAACAAACATTAGTTGTTAGCATGTCATATTCTCACGATCGTGTATGGTCTGGTCTCATTTTCATTTTTATTTGTTGCTTTCTTTTTTAGTGCTTGATGGATGCAAATTCCATTCTGCATTGATTGAAAATTTGTGTTGCTGTCAAGTATACGATTTCATACGTAAAGGACTCTGTAGTCTGTACAATATACGAACTCATTGTCTGAATTCACTATTTAATCTTGAATATCTTCTTATCCTGCTCGATGTAATACATAGATACAAAAAAAGGATTTGGAATTTAGCATTGAAATCCACAGATTTCCCTATTCCAAATTTGTATTGGTCGTAAACACAGCCCAAGGGATCCTGATGCATTGTTAAGACTTATGCATCCACTAAAAGTATTTGAAAAAGAAAAGATTGTGACCATGTCCATTAGCTACATAAAACTGGTAATGGAGACGTGTAATTGTTAGGAAGGCAGTGAAGTTGAATCAAGAAACTGAAATGGAGAATGCGCTTGCAGCAAGGAAAGGCTAACTTGACAGGGGCACCTTTTTGGGAAAAACTTTATTCATGGAACTGTGGAATATTTATAATTAGACTAACCAACAACAACATACCTAGTGGAATCCCACAAGTGGGGTCTGGGGAGGGTAGAATGTACGCAGACCTTACCACTACCTAAGTAGAGAGGCTGTTTCCTGGGAACCCTCATCTCAAAAACCCAATGACAGAATAAACTAGATATGAAAGACAAGGAAGAAAGAAAAGTAAATACAAAGAGCGATTCGTACTAAAAACATATGATGGTATGCAAATACACTAAATTAAACATATCTCAGGCGAATAATGGCAAATAATGGCAAACTATGGCAACGCAAGATATAAAGGCATGACTAACGTAATACCCTACTATACCCCATAGCAGGACAACAACCTGACCCTACTAACCTATTACTCTAATTCGCGACCTCCACTCCTTTCTATCTAAGGCCATGTCCTCGGTGAGATCAAGTTTCACCATATCTTGGCTGATCACCTCCCCCCAATACTTCTTCGGCCTACCTATACCCCTCCGAGTAACTCCTAAATCCAACCTCTCGCACCTCCGAACAGGGGCATCGGTGCTTCTCCTCTGCACATGTCCAAACCATCGCAGTCTCGCTTCCCTCATCTTGTCAGCCACAGGGGCCACCTCTAGCTTCTCCCGAACGGTCTCATTCCTAATCTTATCACTCCGAGACAAGATAGGAGTGGCCTCTGTAGTAGACAAAATGAAGAAAGAGAGATTAAAATGGTTTGAGCATGTACAGGAAAATGTGTGAATGCCTCAAAGAGGAGATGCAAGAGACTGGATATAATGAGTACAAGGATATTGGAGAAAGGTGATCAGGCAGGATATGGCATATCGACAGCTTACTGAGGACATGATCTTAGATATGAAGGTTTTGAGGTCACGGCTAACCGTAGAAAGTTAGTAGGTAGTTGAGACGTGTTCTTATTACTGGCATATTCTAGTCTTGGGCCAGGTAGAGCGTTTTGTCGGTCATTGTACTAGCTTATTCTTGTAACACTGGTTTTGTTTGTCTAGCATATGTGGTTATTATGTTTAGGTGACTGCACCTTGTTGTTGATGTTATGGTTCCTTGCACACATATATGCTCTGTTGATATTACAGTTCTTTGTGTATACGCTCTGCACTACTTTAATATTAGTTGTTAGGCTTTTCTTTTAATTAATGTTTCATTTTCCTTGAGCCAAGGGCCTTACAAAAACAACCTCTCAACTCAGAAAGGAAGAGGTAAGGTTTGTGTACCCTCCCTAGAACAACTCTGAACAGCTTTTCCTAAATATGCTATCCCATATTTAACAGAGCAAATTACAATCAAATACCTCAGCTCATTCCTGGGGCTGATTATGATCAATTCTGCCAGCTCATTCAACAAAAACTTTGAAATGGTCTTTCCACTTATTACCTTCCATGAAAATAAGCAATCAGGAGAGGATGGAGCTTCAGAGCTTCAGAATTATCTCTGTGCAATCCTCGTTCATCTATTCTAGCATACTTGACATATCCTTCATTTTTTATCACTAGTCCAAACGAATATAAGACCTTGTCAAGTTGAAATTAAGAAATTGTGCTGCTATCGCTCATGCAAAATATGCTATAAATGAGTAACAGATTAAAAATACCTCCAACATCCTTGACTAGTTTGCCTAACCTCTCTCCTCAATTCCACCACAACAGAAACACTAGAGGTCTATTTTATTTGTTGCATCTGTCCGATTATAAAATGTTGGCTAAAGAGGTTCAATAAGGCCACTGAAGGGTAGGGATGTGAACGGATCAGACTCAAAAGAAAAATAGCAAGTCACAAGCATGAATTAAGGAGATTAGACAGAAATCTAACCTACCTAGGACATAGATAGTTTTGCTTTAATTTAGAAAGGGTCACAGGATGGGAGCCTAATCTTTTATGCAAGTCAAGTATACCGATAGCTCCTATGGATGATTTTGTAATCACATTGAATACTTAAAACAACAACATACCCAGTGAAATCCCACAAGTGGGGTCTGGGGAGGGTAGAATGTACGCAGACCTTACCACTACCTAAGTAGAGAGGCTGTTTCC
>DF360084.1:47325-77654 GCA_000787875.1 Solanum virginianum | reverse complement strand
TTGTATTTTTATATCTTTTGCTTTATAATTAATCATACTACCTTCATTATGGTTTTAGAACCTCATGTCAATTTATTTAATTGATTTTGACTTGACACATAATTTTAAAAAATAATAAAAACTTTTGAATCTTGTGGCCTTGATTTAAACATATGTAAATAATAATAATAATAATAATAATAATAATAATAATAATAATAATAATAATAATAATAATAATATGCCTAAATATCATTTAATCTTTTGATTCTAAACATGTCACATTGAAGTTGAAATTAAAGAGTTGGCAAAATGAAAAAAAAAACATTCTTTTTTAAAATCAGTTTAAAAAAAAAAAGTAAGCCAAATAAAGCAAAATGGAAAGTTATAGAATTTTTATACTCCCTTCTTTCTAAAATAATTTTCTTGTTTGTTGGTTTGCTTCTCGAAAGTCGATCTAATTGAAAATGCCCCGAATCTAATAGCACAAATGGAGAAGGGTCAGTTTGACGTCAAAACTCTTCAACATTTTGTCGGTGCTCTTGGCCCGCTTCCCAATAAACTTTATTTATAATTTATAAACTCCTCTTTTTTTCAAGGATAATAACACTTTTAATTTAATCTCTCGGTTATTAATAAAGTTTAATTTTAATAATTAAAATATATTATTTAATAATTAGTTAAAATATGTGATTGAGTTCCCTTTATATAGGAAAATATGTTATATTGATAAAATCTCTTTACACATTATTTTTATTTTTCCTAAAATAAATACTCATTTTTAAATCACATTGATAACATGTACAAAATGATATGAGAGGATAAAATAGACGTATTCAATGGGAAGTGTTAAATAATTTAATGTTCTTGAAAGTTGACTGTAATGAACCTTAATGTGATGGAATTTAAAACCACTTGACCTTTTTTCTTTAGATAATGTAAAAGGAAATGGAAGAGTTAATTTAATTTTATTTTTTTGATGAATTTTTTTTTTAATCGTATCTTATTTTTTGTAAATAGCCAAATAATTTGTTAGCATTAGTGTTGCCCATTCGTTTAGCAGGAAGGTTGTTGGGTCTCCCTAAGGCTCATTATAGTCAACTTTCAAGAACTTTAAATTATTGAATACTTCCCATTGTATACGTCTATTTTATCCTTTTCCCCTTTATTTATTTGATTTGAGTTGATACGAAATTTAATGAAGTTGAGAAAGCTTTTAAATTTAGTGATCTTCAACTAAAGATATGTAGTATATATCAAAATGTCTTTTAATCTTGTGGGAACTAAGTATTTCACATGAAAAGTTGAAATTAAAGAATCACCAAACAAAAAAAGAATGTATTATTTTATGTGATATTCTTTCTTTTTTAGTGCGCCTTCAAAAGAATGTAACCTTAGATAATTGGAAGTGCTTTCAAATTCTACTTTTGTACTTAATGTAATAATTTTTAGTAACACAAATATCTAAAAATTATTTTAGATCATAAATTTAAATTTTTTTTAAATTTTTCCTTAAACACCATATTAACTCAAAGAATGCTACATAAAATAAAATGATGGAAGTAAATTATTATGAAACAATTGTTAAAAAATAGTAAAACAAACAAATCAAGACAAATAAAGTATTAAAAGAGATTTAGCTTCACAAAATATAATATATTGATCATTCTAGATATAATTTTTTTGTTTGAGCAATATAACATTGACATATCAAAAATCCACAGGTTAAAAATTAGTATTAAATTACTTGTCAAATACAAAATCTTTAGTGGATCGAGTTTTGAGCTTTCCCTTTTGAGAAAAGGAGTAGAAGGGAAAGAAGAAATGAGAGTCTACTACAGCTAGCTGATAGCTACACCCCATTTGTATAATTATTAGCATACTAAAATCTCTGTCGCCGCCGAGATTCTCGCCACACATCTACAACAATAGTTGGACAATTATTCTTTTACACCCCTCAACCCCCAACCATCCCTTTTACTAAAAAAATTAACAGCATCCTCATATTTGGATTATTAGCGCAAAAAACAACGCCAAAAACATTTTCAATGACATTATTATATATAAAATGGATAGAAAAGCAATAGACTCCTTCATTGTTTCAAAATATTAATTCTTTCTTTAAGAATGTCTCTGATTTACATATTTCATTTAAGATGACATTTTTATCATCTCAATAGGGTAAAAATGTGTACACAATAGTGTAGGTGATGCTGCGATGGAAGCTTGTTATGTAACTGATTCAAATTTTTGTAACTTAATTTTACTATTAGGGATAGTTATATTTTTGGTTCATCAATTATGAATGAATTTTGATTTTTGATCTTGTAATACAACAATTGAACAACAACAACAATATATCTAGCGAAATTTCATAAGTGGGATCTGAGAAGGATATAGTGTACGCGGACCTTACCATTATCTCATGGAGATAGAGAGGTTGTTTCCAATAATGCAATCGCATTATCTTATTCAATTGTCGATTTTATTTCTATATTTTTTATTTATCCATTAAACCAGTTTGGTTAGTTCTTTGCCCCTAGGTTTGGTGTAGTAGCTATATTTCAATTCATCCTATTTTTTCAAAAGTTTCATAATTAGACCTTGAATGCCTTTCATATGATGGGAGTTACCGGTGTATTGGGCGTCGCTTTGCTATGCGACATTCATGGTGTTGCCGTATAAAATACTTTATTTGAAGATGGTGATGGTGCAAGTACATTTCATGCTTTTAAACCAGCTCAAGCCGAATAAACTTATTCAATGATCACTGCTAATCGCTTTTGGTCTCAAATTTTTTAGGTTGCTTTTTCCAATAAACATTGATTACATTTCATTATATTATGTGTACTAGTAAATAGTTTATGGATGAGTGCTCTTGAAGTAGTCTACTAATTCAATCAATGTTTTCACCTTACGTAACTAGAGAGAGGATGTTGGAGGGGAAGACTGCCCATTGATTTTGTTTCAACTCAAATTGTATTAGCCTCAAATACAAAAAGAAAAAAACAATAAATATAAAATAGCGGCTAAAAGAAAGAGCAATTCAATTCTATAAGACAAAACAATAAAAGTATAACAAAATAATCTAAGAGCAATAATAGCATAACTATAATGACATGATTAATCCTATAACAAATTTTAAACCATCACAAGGCAAGGCAAGACAATATCCTACCCCTACTAGCCTTCTATTCTAATACGAGACCTCCACTCCTTTTCATATAGGGTTATGTCCTTGATGATATAAAGCTGCATCATATCCTGTCTAATCACCTCTCTCCAATTGTTTTCAGTCTATCTCTAGCCCTCTGCTTAACTCCTAAATCCAACATCTTGCAACTCCTAATTGAGGCATTGAAAGACCTTCTCTACACATGCCTAAACCATCTCAGTCTCACTTCTCTCAATGTGTCTGTCACATAAACTAACTTCATTCCTAATCTTTCACTCCTAGTATGATCATACATCCATCTCAACATCCTCATCTCCATAACATACATCTTTTGAATATGTGAGTTTCTGGTTACCGCTTTATTTCATACAATAAAAATAATCTAACAACCATTCTGAAGAACATGCTTTTAAGTTCACATGGTACCTTCTTATTATACAATACTCTAAAGGCAAGCCTCCATTCTATCTATGCTTCAATGATGCGATGCGTGACACATCATTGATGTCCACACTACTCTAGATGACATACTCAAGATACTTAAAGCTTTTTCTCTTGAGAATAGGTTAAGTGTCAAGAATCACTCTCTTGCCTATTTGACCCATTGCAATATCGAATTTGCACTCCAAGTATTGTATTTTGGTCCTGCTCAATTTGAACCCTTTGGATCACAAAATTAGTGTCATGCCCCGAGTTTACATGTTGGACGTTGCTGACACTCAAGATCCCAAGAGAACCACTTGGTATTGCTACTTCCTTCGTAGAAGACTCAAATATCAAAATAAGAAAGAATGGGCTTAATAATACAAAAACTCAATCTTTAAGAAAAATTAATGTTAAACATGTAATATATAGAATCCTAACTCTAAAAAAGGAGTTGAATGATAACAATCTAGTTTATGAAGCCTCTAGAGTACTATTTTGGAATAGGTACTATGACAGACCACGACTATCCCAAACTAAAGAAAATAAATGAAAATGAAGTAATGAAATAAAGATGTCTCTGACTACAAAAAAGGCCTCACCAATGGTTAATTAGAAAGTTGGATCATCAACGACATGCCTATAAAGGATCTCTATCATCTTGTTTGCATCATAAAAGAATGCAGGTTGCAACAACATCAGTACATGGAATGCAAAAGCATGTAAAATGGCCAAAAAGATTTTATGAAAGATACTTAACTTTAGAACTTAAGTCTAAATGGGCTTAATTACAAAAGTATGCTATGCGAGAAAATCACAAACTTTAACACTTTTAGAGAATACAACTCAAAGTATAGAAATAAAGATAATACTTAAAACTTGGAGAGTTTCTCTAGACAACCATCACTATAAGTTTCGTGATGATACAACATCATGTCCACATTGCCAGAGCCATCCAATATCTTGTCAAGGTAAAGGATAAACTTAATTGTCCATCACATAGGCTTTCTCAGAGGCAAGTGAGGAATTGTATTAAGTTGTTACGATCCTAGCATACAATGACTATGTAGTTTATGAGTTCACGTTATTATTACTCTTACTCATATTGGTACTCAATACTACTCCCAAATATATTTTATTATGCTCATGCTCAAATATGTAAACTTACTCAATTTTCTCACCTAGTGTCTTTAAAACTCAGGTCATCTTAATATTTCTCATCTTATTATATCTCTTATAAGACTACAATCTCAATCTTATAGATATATAAAATATAAGTAATGTTTCTTAACTAAACTTCAAAACTAGGTGTGAGAAGTACTCACCCACACAGTAAAATATGATTACTCATCTTCTTACTCATCTCATGTTCAAGACACATTTTAAAAAACTCTTCTATTTTAACCCAAACGCAGAGAACTAAGTAGGCTTCACAATTTCTTGAAAGTTCATGAAAATGTAAAACTGAATTTCATGACTTTTCTACTCAACTCCAAAAATATAATAATTAAACAAACTATTTCATACCAAGCAGCACATGTAGAAAATTTCAAAATTTATATCTGAAACTGATAAAGTTAACGTGTACTCAACTCTTAACTGGGTGAAAATATATGAAAATCAGTTACTACAATGATCTTAGTTGGAAGTTTGGAAACCTTATATACCTATAGTATGAAAATTCTCTTGAAAGATTTGAAGAAATTGCTCAACCCTATCCCTTTTGTTTTCTCCCTAATTGCTATTCTTAGAATAAAATATGTGATTTTGAGAGAGAAAGCGTATTGGTTACTGATATTGGGGTGAAATTAGCCTAAAAAAGATGAAGTTTTAATCTAGAATGGGTGAAAAAAGATCGGAATGCCCCTACTTAAAAACTAAAAAGGAGCATAGTTGTGGAACAAGTCCATGACATGAACTGGTTCCATCCTCGTTTATTCATTTATTTATTTTTGATAATTTTAGATGAAAAACTTTGAACCAAAAATTGGCCAAGTCTGTGACACGGACTTGACGTGCATTCTTCTAGATAATAAAGTCTTGTGCACAAAAATTAATACCTAGATCTATGACATAGACCTGGTCCATCCTAGTTCATTTTTAAATTTTTTCTCAATTCTTGGTTCAATCTTAACTAGAATAACTTAGGGTGTTACAATATCTCCTCCTTGGATCATTCTTCTAGAATGATAATGATACTATGAGTTTATTCAAGGCATAAAAGTCACTCAAGAACTCAATATTATAAAATTACCCAGACTAATATTAATATTAATTTCAAATATAGAAGTGGGAATTACCTTCAAGATTATCATAAGAGGGAACGCATAAGTGCAGGTACTTAGCTTTCATATATTCCTCAACTTTCGATGTGACTTTCTCAATGAACTAATTTCTCCAAAAAAACTTTAAGGGAAGCAATCTCCTTGGTCCTTAGTTTGCGAATTTGATAATCAAGAATTTGGATCCTAATCTCCTTGTTAGACAAGTTATCCTTAACCCCAACACTTTTGGCAGAAACAACTAGTGAAGGATCTCCGAAGCACTTCTTAAGTATAAAAATATGAAATATCGGATATATAGCAGCCAACTCTAATGATAACTCCAATTCATATGGTACATCACCAATCCTTTTTATGATTTGATAAGGGCTGATATATCGAGGGATGAACTTTTTTTCTTCTCAAATCTCATATATAACACCTTTCGTAGGCGCCACCTTTAGATATACCCAATCTTTTACCTCGAACTCCAAATTTCTCCTTCTAACATTTGTGTATGACTTCTGATGGCTTTGGGTAATTTTCAACCTCCCTTGTATGACTTTCACCTTTTTCATAGCTTGGTAAACAAAGTCAGGCCCTATCAACCTAGCTTCGCCAACTTTAAATCAATCAGTAGGTGATCTACATCATCCCCATAAAGGGACTCATACGGAGCCATTTGTGTGCTAGCATGTTAACTATTATACATGTCATCTAGAGTCTAAATTATATAATCTGGCTATTTGTCTTCTGAGGGTGAAAGGCAGTGCTAAGGTTCACTTTGCTACCAAGCCCTTTTGGAAATACTTCCAAAAATATATGGTGAACTGGGCTCTTATATCTGAAATGATACATAGGGGAAACTATACAATCTAATAAACTCCCAAAGGTACAACCTAGCATAGTCCTCTATAGTGTCAGTCGATAAAAAGTGAGCTGATTTGATCATTCTATCCATGATTACCTAGATCAAATCATGTTGTCCGCAAAATCGTGGTAAGCGTATTACAAAGTCTATGTTTATCATATCCCACTTACACTTTAAAGTGTATATATTCTGAACTACACCACAAGGTGCTTTGATATTCTACCTTGACTTGCTGGCAGTTCGGGCACTTAGACATCAGTGGTGTCTCTTTTCATGCCATTTCAAGAATAGACTTCTTGCAAGTCCTGGTACATTTTTGTCGAATGAAAGATAAATTATAGGTGCTATAGGCCTTAGCAAAAATCCTATACCGAAGACCATCCACACTCGGGAAACATATGTGAGTGTGAGCATACTTTGATAAATTCATGTATTGTGTGCTAATTCAGAACTTACCCTATTAGTCTAAGTTAGATTGTAGATTAATTAGATTAGGAAAGGATCTTAGACCATTGTTCTTAAATAGTCCACTTTAGCCTAAAAATAACCAATCAAAGTGTTGATATATCCCTTGTTCCTAATATTTGAACCTAACATGTACCTATTCTTTGAAAATACCTAATTAATCTAGCCTTGTCTAGTGAAAAATCTTAAAATTGGCCCTGGTCATTCCTTGAACATTGTGCACCTTTACTAAGGTAAAAAACCTAAGTTGAGTGTGGCTATTAAAAATGGCCCTGGTTCAAAGGGTGGATATTGTGCACCTCAACACAGGCTAAAAACCTAAGTTGAGGTTGGCTGGTGTAAGGGTAAAGCACAAAAATAAGGGGGAGTTGGGAGTGAGGAGAAAAAGAAGAAAAACCATGTATTGGGTGCAAGAAAAATAAAAGATGTCTTAGATTGAGCTAAAAAGCAAAATGAAGTATGAAAATAAGGCAAAAAGCTAAAAATGAAAATAAAGCACCTAGAAAAGCTTTAAATAGGAAAAAGGGAGAATAAGGTGAAAATAACAGAGCTGGTGGGGCAAAAGTGTGGAAAAACATAGTTTCAAAGAGGGCTTGTAATCACTATTCTCCCAAAATATCATACCAAAGCCCCTGAGCCTATACAAGCCTAGAAAGTTCTAAAGTGATCCTAGTCAAGTTAATTAAAGGCCTGAGTCATGAGTATAGGGCCAAGCCTATGATATTAGTCATTATGCATGAATATCTTTTATGAGAGTGAGTGTTTTTGCACAGTCCCAAGGTTAAACCTGAAATCATCATTGAGTGTCAGATATTGGACTTCTTTCTATGAGGGCACTTGTATTATATTGTTGGCATTTGATTTTTTCAGTGATTGTGGACTGTTGATAATCCCTTGCTTGTTATAGTTGTGTTGTCACATGTTCCAGTTTACCTTGGTTTGCTAAATAGCTATCTGATCCTGTTTTAAAAAATTGATGTGGGTATCTGAGTCTGATATGTATATGATATATGACATTGAGTTGAGGTATGTGTTACTGTATTATCTATATAGATTGAGTCCGTCAATCCAGGACAAACAATAATTTTAAGTTGAGGATGTTGATGTGCTACCAAAATATAATACTTTTGATGCTTAAAATTTAAGATTTTATGTGTTCTCAATACGATATTTATGGGTTTAATGTGTTTTTGTGTTTAGATTTACAGGATTACAAGTTGGCCATGTTCTGGGGAAAAATTGCAGAAGTTGCTGGTTTTTGGTGTTGTACGAGATCACTTATGGGTCGTAGAGCATTCTACGAGTTATAAATAGGTTTCGTGAGATTTTCCAGTGAGGGGCCATTTGCTGAAGTTGAAGGCTACGAATATGCAAATGAGTCGTGGAGCAATTTACGAGTTGCAGAGTACCTTTCGTGCTCTGAGGATCAGAGAAGTGAACTCGCAGGAAATTCATCAGATAAAACTCCCTTTATAGGTCGTAAACCACTTCATGAATCATAAAGGAGTGTTGTAGAAGTGAAGTCCAAAATTTTAGTAGCTGATTACGAGACTCCGACTACGAGCCGTACAAGACAATATGAGTCGTAAACTGCTTTCATGGAGTTTGCCGATCAGTTTTTCTAATTTGTTTAGGACTTATTTTTAATTATTATAAATAAGTCTTTTATGTTATTTTTCAGAAGTTCTCGTCAATTTTCATTAGTTTTAGGTTTTGTGCTTAGAGCACTCAATATTTTGAGAGAGAAAATTATGAGAGAGTCTTTGAGAACACTTGTGGTGTAATTTGATTTTCAAGCTTGTGATTCCCATTGACTTTGAATTTGCTTGATCATAATTCAATTGTGTAAGTGTTTAATATATCTTCTCAATTCATAATCTCTTCATCTCCACAAAGCATGAGTAGCTAAATTCACAACTAGGGTTGTGGGGGGAGGTTGTACTGGGACTAATATGTAATGGTTAGTAAAGCACACTATGGTGATGGGCCAAGTCGCATAGTGAAATTTGCTTCTCACTTTTGACCAAAGAGCTTGGTGAACTTAAATTACCGTCCTGCATGCTATACACTAGACAAGAATTAGGTTATCTGGGGATACAGAGTTGTGGAATCATGGGAACATAATACCCTAGTTGCTCTATATTATTGATTTTTCTCTTATGATAGTTAGTTTAGTTTATTTTCTCATTGATTATTGCAAACCCCCCCTTTTGGGGAATTGAGTTGGTTAATTACTCGAATTGCATATTGGTGAATTTTCGTGAGTCTAAGTATTCCCTGTGGGATTGACCCTAACCTTGGTTAGGTTCTATATCTTGACAACATCCGCTTTATCCTTTAAAAAGGAGGTGTAACTTGGGCGACATCAATACTGGACTAATGAAGCCTCTATCTAAGAGGTCCTTCAACTGCTCTTTCAACTCCCTTAGCTCTATCAGGGCTATTCTATATGAAGAAATCATAGAGATTCCATATCTAGAAGGACATCTATCCTAAAGTCTATCTCCCTATTAGGAGGGACTTTAGGTAAATTGCCAAAAAACTTCAAGAAACTCATTTACGGTTGGAATAAATTGGATGGATGGTATCTCAACACTGGAATATTTAACTCTAACTATATGATAAATGCATCTCTTGGATATTAACTTTTTGGCCTTAAGGTAGGAAATGAATCGACCCTTAGGCACGAATGAACTATCCCTCCACTCTAAGACTGGCTCGTTTGAAAATTGAAACTTGACTATTCTAATTCTATATTCAATAGAGACATAACAAGCATGAAGTTAATCCATGTATTGAATGACATCGAAATCTACCATGTTTAACTCAATTAGATCAACTAATGTATCTTTATGGTAGACTCAAGTAGGATGATTTCTATAGACTCTTTAAGTAACAATGAACTTACCAATATGAATAGAAGCACTTATGGTTCAAGAAGGCTCTCAGGATTGATTTCAAATGTCACGACTATATAGGGAGTCACAAAAGATAGAGTAGCACCTGGGTCTAGCAATAAATAAACATCAAAATTAAAGATTTTGAGCATATTGGTGACAACATTTGATGGGTTCTCTTGATCTTGAGGGCTGGCCATGGCATACATATGGTTTGTACTCCCGTCTATCCCTAAAGTGGTAACTCTATGAATCATTTTACCCTGTGAAGCTAATGATGATGATTGGGCCTTGAAGCCTCTATAATTCTGCCTTCCCATTAGGCACTCCTTCAAGAAATGACATGTTTAACAACCATTAGTACCAATAAAAAGCTCTCCTAGATGGGACCTACCACAATTGCCACACGACGGGTGGCGAGAGGGCCCTTGAGCCACACTTTCTTGTGACTGGAATCCTAAGCTTTGAAATTCTGAGACCTTTGATCATTCCTTATTCTTGGTACTGGTGCACTGACAGATGATGGTGCGAGCCCAGATGGCCTTAGTTGAATATATAAGTGTCTCTCATTTCTAGCCCTTTCTTGCCTATCTCGGTGCTAAATGTCTTAGCCCTCTTACTGTGAAACCTCCTCAGCCTGCTGCACATAAATCATCAACTTGGCTATGTCTATGTCTCCTATTAGCATATCTATCTACCCTTCTTATTTGTCAATCAGGAGAGTTCATATATAAATAGGCTCATCCTGCTCCTCATGCCAGCTACCATTTCTGGAACACAACGAGATAATTAAGTGAACATGAAGTTGTATTCCTGCACATTCATAGATTCTTGCTTTAGATTTAAAATTTTCCATACCTTTGCTTCCCCCAGCTCTCACATAAAAAAAAGTCCTGAAAAAGCATCCTAAAACATAGCCTAGCTAAAAAGTGATGCACCTTCTTCCCTAGACTTCTTCACCGGTCAAATCACAGCTCGACATACCCTTAAGCTGGTAAGAAGCTAACTTTGCACACTTAGCATCAACAACATGTATAACTAGAAACACCTTCTACAACTCATACATAAAATTCTATGGATCCTCACTTAATTCTGACCCTGTAAACTCTGGCAGGTTCATTCTTAGGAACTCATGAATTCTTGAAGATTTTGGAGCATCCTATTAGTCTACTCCTTATCAAACTCCCTGTGTTATCACTGCTTGAGTCAATATCTGGATGGTTGTAAACTCTGGTTGGTTCATTCTTAGGAACTCAAGAATTCTTAAAGAGTTTGAAGCATCCTATTGGTCCACTCCTTATCAAACTCCCTGTGTTATCACTGCTTGAGTCAATATCTGGATGGTTGTAAACTCTGGTTGGTTCATTCTTAGGAACTCAAGAATTCTTAAAGAGTTTGAAGCATCCTATTGGTCCACTCCTTATCAAACTCAATATGTTGTCACTGCTTGATTCACTATCTAGATGGCTGTAAACTCTGGCGGGTTCACTCTTAGGAACTTATGAATTCTTGAAGAGTTTGGAGCATCCTATTGGTCCACTCCTTATCAAACTCAATATGTTGTCACTGCTTGATTCACTATCTAGATGGCTGTAAACTCTGGCGGGTTCACTCTTAGGAACTTATGAATTCTTGAAGAGTTTGGAGCATCCTATTGGTCTACTCCTTATCGAACTCCTTATGTTGTCATTGCTTGAGTCGCCATCCGTAGTTTAACATTAGAAACTTTAGCCTAAGATAGCTGTCACTA
Source organism: Solanum virginianum (assembly GCA_000787875.1). Classification (NCBI taxonomy): domain Eukaryota; kingdom Viridiplantae; phylum Streptophyta; class Magnoliopsida; order Solanales; family Solanaceae; genus Solanum; species Solanum virginianum. The sequence continues at coordinate 65,833 of DF360084.1, read as the reverse complement.
GTCATAGTTTAACCCTTTTGGTCCTTCAGTATAGGCTGATTTGCATTCTGTCCGAATAGGCATCCTCTGCCCCTAGCTTATGCAGGACGTCCAATGGCTCTTCTAGGAGGCATGATTCAAAAAATAATGCGTGAACACATGAGTTAGAAGATATTACATGGAGTTAAACCCTAAAGCACAAAACAAAGTACCAAAAGGAAACAACACTTTCTAATGTCATGTAGCCTTCCTATTATGAATGTGGCACGCTTCACACCAATAATAAGGACTCTACTAGACATGAATGCGTAGCACCCTAAGATGCTTGAAATTTGTGCTTTGATATCAAGTTTGTCATGCCCCAAGCCTACACCTTGAATATGACCGACACTCAAAAATTATTTCTGGTCCCAAGCAAATCACTTGACCTAGCTACTTACTCAGTGGAAGACTTAAATATCATAATAAGCTAGAATAGGCTTAAGCATATTGGAACTCAATCTTTAAGAGAATCAATACCAAAAATGTAATAGTATAAAATCTTAACTTTAAATAAGGAACTAAATGGTATCAAATAGTTGATGAAGCCTCCAAAGTATTGTTTTAAAATAGGCACTATGACAGGCAGCAGTTATCCCAAACTAAATAAACAAATAAAACTGAAGCAATGATATAAAGATACCTCTGACTGCAAAGAGGCTTTACCAATGACTAAGTAGGAATATTAGATCTTCAATGGTGCACCTGTTGAGGATCTCTATCACTTTTTTCTGCATTATAAAAGGATGCAGGTCGACATAAGTAAATGAAATATACGAGCATGTAAAATGGCTAAAAAGATTTTATGAAAGATACTCAACTTTAGAACTTAATTCTAAACTAGCTTAATTAATAAAAGTAAGCTATGCAATAAAATCATAAACTTTAACACTTTTAAAGAATGCAACTCAAAGTATAAAAATAAATACAATACTTAAAACTTGGGGAGTTTCTCTAACTAACAACCATCACTTTGAGCTTTACAATGATACAATATCTTGATCATGTTAGCAGACCCATCTAATACCTTTAGACGAACTTAACTTATGAATTCATCTCATAGGCCTTCTCAGAGGCAAGTGAGGAGTCGTACTAAGTTGGTAAGATCCTATCCTATAATGTCTATATAGTTTATGAGTTTAAGTTATTATTACTCTTACCCCTATCGGTACTCAATACTACTCCCAAATATACTTTATTATGCTCAAACTAAAATATGTAAACTTACTCAATTTTCTTACTTAGTCTCTTTGAAATTCAGTTCATCCTAATATTTCTCATTTTATTATATCTCTTCAAAAGCTACAATTTCAGTCTCATAGATGCATAAAATATAAGTAATATTTCTCAACTAAATCGAAAAAATAGGTGTGAGAAGTACACACCCACATACTAAAATATGATTACTTATCTTCTTATTCATCTCATATTCAAGACACAATTTAAAATATTTTTTTATTTCAACTGAAATATAGAGAACTTAATAGACTTCACAATTTCTTGCAAGTTCATGTAAATGTAAAATTGAATTTCATGGCTTTTCTACTTAACTCCAAAAATAAAACATAATGCTTCCATACCAAGCAACACATGTAGGAAAATTTCAAACTTCATACCGAAAATTGAGAAACTTAACTTTAAACTCTTAACTTAAACGGGTGAAAATATATGAAAATTAATTACTAAGATGACTTTACTTTGAAGTTTGGAAGTCTCATATACCTGTAGCATGAAGATTCTCTAGAAAAATTGAAGACATTGCTCAGCCCTGACCCTTTCTTTTTCTCCCAAATTGCTATTCTCAAAGCAAAGTACGTGATTTTGAGAGAGAAAGAGTGTGAGTTACTAATATTGGGACAAAATTGGCCTCAAAATGATGAAGTTTTAATCTAGGATGGATGGAAAAGATGAAAATGCCTCTGCTTAAAAACTGAAAATCAGGCACAGTGATAGAACAATTCGCGACACGGACTGGTTCCATCCCCATTCATTTATTCGATGATTTTTTACGAGAAAAGTTTGAAATAAAATTGGTGGCGTACTCTTCTGGATAAGAAGGTTTTGCAAACAAAAATAATTACCTAGGTCCATAACGCAGGCCTGGTCAATCCTAGTTCATTTTTGAAAATTTTCTCAGTTCTTGGTCTGGCCTTAATTGGGATAACTTAAGGTGTTACAATTGTCTCCAAACCTCCAACCTATCATTAGCTCTATCTCGTGTCTCATTAATTAGTACTATAACATCCGCAAATATTACGCACCATAGAACCTCCTCCTCAATAAATCGTATAGGTTCATCCATCACCAAGGCAAAAATAAAAAGCCTCAACACAGTTCCTTGATGTGGTCCCATCTCAATAAAAAAATGTTTAGAATCTCCTTCCCATCATTCTAACCCAAGTCTTTTTTTTATCATATATATCATTTATCACCTTAATATACACCATCGGAACATTTTTAGCCTCCAGATACCTCTAAAGGACATCTTTCGAAACTTTATCATAAATCTTCTAAAGATCAATGAATACCATACGAAGGTCCTTCTTTCTTTCATTATATTTCTCTTCTAGTCTCCTCTGGTTTACTTTCGATACCTACTTTGATATGTTGTACTAGAGTAGAGGGTCTTCCAGAAAAAGTCTCTCTACCTCCACTTGATAGAAGTAAGATATGTCTATATTTTATCTTTCCCAGATTTCATTTGAGGAATTTCATTGAATTTTTGTTGATAAAAAGTGCAGACATTAATTAATTGCACATTCATTATGTTTAAATAGAAACCACACGAATCAAGATCAAATTTATTAGAAAAAATTATAGAAATACACAATTTATGTTTAAATAATTTTATATAATCACGACTCTTTTAAAAAGTACAAAAATTTCTTAAATAATATAAAACTGCAATACCTGTTGATATAAATTACAATAATTACTTCTCCATGTATTATAGTTAAAATTCTTAAATGCTCCTACCTTTTCAACATGTATTACTGATTTCTTTTTTATATCAAAAAGAAGGAATTTTGGTAATTTAAAAAAATTAATATTAATTAAAATTAACTCAAAAAAATATGAGATTTATGTAAGGTATACTTAATAATATTTGACGGACTAAAAATGTTAAAAAAATCTTAATACTGAAAAGTATCCGTCAAACTTCTCTTCTCACCTTGCATTATGGTTTATAAAAAATCCATATGCAAGATGTCCAATAGTCTACAACTTTATCGTCTAATCATAAATCTAAGCTTGTTCTTGGAAATTGCTTCACTTTTACTTTTTATTTTATTTTATTTTTGGGCTGCAAGACATTATGAATTGGCCTTTTCTATTCAGAGGTATGTCTCGTCTAATTTATCTTGAAATTGGTATCAAGAGTTGCCAGTACTGGAAAGGTCCCATGTATATTAATTAACTTATAGAAAATTATCTTATAATACAGCTCACCCAGCCAATAGTGCGGACTTTAAAGTGAAGGTCATCATCGGACCATCTCGACCATAAGAGCTCTGTTTTCTCTCAAAGATTTATATATTATTAAAACAATCTCATTATTAATAAATTTAGAAAAATAATTGAATAAAAAATATATTTATTTTTTTGCTTCATTTATATAGAGATCCTTGTAATAATGAGAAAAGTATTGAGAACACTCCTAAGCTTGATGCAAATTATTTCTTTAGCTCTCAAGCTATTGACAATTTTAAAAATACCTTCTACTTGACTAACTAAACTTAAGTAAACCCCCGATCTTACGACATAAGTGAAATACACCTTTAAATTCTTGTCAAATTTAGGAGTATTTTCAACACTTCTCTCAACTTTTTATTAAGATCTCCATACTCTTACAAGAGTTTGAGAACACTTGTTATGTCATATGGCTCTAATTAAGTAGAGATGTGTTTTTAATGTTATCCATCATTTCAGGATGCAACTAATAATTTACGCCAAGTTCATGGGTGTTTTCAATACTTCTTTCAAAAGTGAAAAATGAAATAAAATTTAATTAATCATAACATCCTTTCTCATGTGACTATCTATTTTATTGCCTTATTTATATTATGACGGTTATCATGAACAAACATTATTATTCTTATATTTATTTTTTCTACATATCCTTTTATTATTCTTATGATCTCACTATCGAATACTTTAAAATCTCTCAAACAGTCAAACTTTCTATATTATGCAAAATTTATTATTGTGTGTTTATAGAAAAATCAAATTTAATTTTTGGTGTCTTCTTCAAAAGCATTAAAACTAATAAACACTACTTTAATATCACTTGATCAACTTATTACGTACACTATTTTGATGTCATAATATAAACTTTCAAAGGCATACGCTATACTTAAGAGATTGGCCGAGGATGGATGTAATTTAGCAGATCGTTTATATTCTTCATAATGTCCATGTATGTCCTACCTCTTCAGACCTTATTTATAGGATTGCATTGAATATATTATAATTATTCAAGTTATATATGAGATATTTTTATGAAATTTGACTTTAGACCCCTCGATTTGTCCCAGGGCATGATAAAAATCTGTTCAAGTCAGATTATGATTTGACAATGCATGTTTTAGTTTAAACTTTTAAGCTTTCTTTCTGGGAAGGTACTCATCTATTTTGGAGAAAATGTTAATCCTAGCTAGAAATTGTATACCTCAAAAGCAAGTCATATAGTGAACCCAATGTCCACTTTAGGTAAAGTATTAAGTTGATCCATCGATCTTTGGAGAATACATTGAATATAGTCCTATGCTATCTTCAAGAAACGGCCAACAAAGTAAAGGAACTAACAATAATCATATATCCTCTTTGGTTCTTTTGGTGCGTGGCTAATAAAGGATATGACCCACAATACCAAATGAAGTTGTTCTAGTGATTGGCCAACTCTATACATATATCACTATTATGCTAAGTTATTTGTGGTGCCACACAAGATACATATATATTTAGTTTGGTCTTGAAAGGAGGAGCTGAGGGACCATTTTTTTTTATTTGAGTTGGAGACCACAAATTTTTACCACTTAAATAGATAGCTTTTAAGAAGCCATATATGCATGGAACTTAACACAAGATCCAATGACCGACACCACAACATAATGTTGCTCCTTTATTTTTTGGATAACAAGTTGTTGTCTTCCTTTTATTTGTGGATTCAATCTATATTATTATTTGTATCTATATACTTATCAACCTCATCTATATATGGTTAAGTTTAATTACTAGAAGTGATCAAGGGATGCTCTTCTTTAAGATTAACTCCAAGTGTTGTCCAACATACATTTTTGGAGATCAAATAAATTTTAGAGAATTCAAAATTATTCTACACTCGAAAAATACAATATTAACAAATTCAGGAAAAAAATATTTTTTAAAAAAGAACATTATTGAAAATATAAGAAAATTTTACTCATGAACTTAATAAATGAAATTGTTTTTGTATTTTTTTTATTACAGTATAGTTTATGTATTTGAAATATTTTGTTGCAAACAAAATAACATATATATATATATATACAGAAACAAGACAACTTACCTATTATAAATATATTAATATAGTATCATAGCATTTATTTACCTTATAAGTATGTATATCAAATTCAGCATTTAAGTTACGTATTTTGCAAGTTGTATCAGTGGTGGACGAGTGGATGTTTATGAATTGACATGAAGTGCTAAATGTTACGATTATGGTTTTGTCGTTTTGATGAAAATGCAATACTTCTATCGTTTCAATTTATTTATCTGAAGATTATGATTTTGATGAAAATATAATATTTTTTTCCATTTTAATTTTATTTATCTAATTTTAATTTAACATAAATTTTTAAAAAGTAAAAAAACTTTTTAAATTTGTGATTTTAAACGAGAAAGTTATCAAAAAGAAAAAAAAATATTTTTTTTCTAGAAAAACTAATAAAAACGTACTAACAAACATATTGACACGGCAGTATTGTTATGTTGCTGAGGTTCATTTTGTTTATCAAAGTGGATGTATAGGTGTGTTTGGCATGATGGAAAATGTTTTCATAGAAAATATTTTTATAAAAATAAATTGATTATTTATTTATTTTTTCATATTTGGTTGGTAAGTGAAAAATATTTTATAGTACTAGATTGATAAATGAAAAAATATTTTCTAGAAATTTTTTTTATGTTTGGCTACAAAGTAGAAAATACATTTAGAAAAATAATTTTTGATTGGAGAACCAACACCGATAATCGGTCATGTCCTGTGTTGGTGTCTAGTCTCATATCGAATGTTGGGACCTGATCCCGAATCAAGCAACGGGGTTTGATCCTGTGTCTGATCTCGAATCTCAGATCAAGAGTTGGGGTCAAGTTTCAGATTGAGTGTCAGAATCGAATCCTAAGTCAGGTGTCGATGTCAGTTCCTAAATCAAGTATCAAGGTTGAGCCTCAAATTAGTGTAAGGGTCGGATCCCAAATCGGTCATGGAGATTGGTCTCGATTCCAGTGTCAGATTCCGAGTCAAAATTTGATGTTGGACAATAATTCGAGTATCGGGGGGCCTAAGCTGAGTCTAGATTCAGGAGCCAAGTCTACGATCGAGATTGAAGACAAACACCGACGAATTATTAGAAATTCAACCCCAAAACCCAATCCTAACATCTAATTCGAGACCTGCTCCCAATAGGGACACCAACACTCGACCTTGACATCCGAATCAAGATATACCCCTAGTACACCTGATTTAAGACCTGACCTCCACCTTAACACCAACACCTAACCTTGACAGTCAAAAGGAGAATCGATCACAATACTCGACCTCAAATATGATATTGATCAAATAGTGAACCAACCCTGAATTCTAACTTGAGGTTCGACAGTTGAATCAAGATACAACACTTGAATTGGGATCTGATATCAATATCTAAACTATGACCCAATCTCGATGACTTATTTGAAATTCGATCACGACACTTGACCCTAACACCCAAATAATGACTCGATCCTAACCCCGACACCTACACTCGACCCTTACACCGACGCTCAACCTTGACATCTACGCTCGACCCCTACACCGATCCTTAAACTTGACACTTACACTCGACCCTACACCAATGCTCAACCTTGACACCTAACCACAAAGATCAATTTGATTCAATCTCAACACCCAACTCGTAACTCGACCCGAACACTTGATTTTGGGATTTGATCCGACTCTTGATTTAGGTACAAATACTCAAATTGAGATTCGACCATGACATCGATACTAGATTTAGAATCCAACACCAATGATCAATTTGAGACTCGATCCCAACATCGGACATGAGATTAGACCTCAACACCCATTCGAAGTGCTAAACCCAATGCCTAATTTGAGACTTAATTCAACATCTGATCCCAACACTCGACTCGAGACCTGATTTGAAATTCGATCCTAACACAAATTTGAGATCTGTCATTCGCTGGACCCAACTCCAACACCAATCGAGATAAAACACTCAAATTGGGACCTAATCGATATTGGAGTTAGTTCTTGGGTCAAAAACTATTTTCCTAAATAGTACTAATATGCTGCGATGTGAGGTTGAGAGAGAATTTTTGAAAAAAGTTTCTCTTTTTGGAGCTAAGTCATTTTTTTTAATTTGAAAAAAATAAATTAATTCAAAAATATTTTTTAAAATATTTTAACCAACAAAACATAAAATTATATTTTCCAAAAAAATGTTTTTTTTCATACCACACTCATTTTGATAGTTGAATTTGGAGTCTCATGACATACTAAATATGATGAAGACCATTTTGCATGAGGAATATACATAGTAATTAGTAGAATTTTCTCAATCAATTTTTATTTGTCCAATCATATTAAAAATAAATATTTAATTTTTATTTATTTAGTTTAATAAGTTAAAAAAATATTTTATTACTTTATTCATAATTTATTTTTATTATAAAGTATGATTATTTTAAGTATATTTTTAAAATATTAAATTTATTATATTTAAAAAATAAAATAATATAATTATTAGTTTTATTTATTACTTTTTAAATATCAAAGAAATAAAAATGGAGGGACGGAGCATAATGAAGGGGCAGCATACGCGCGTACGAGAATAGAATAAACAATTAATCAAGCTCATCAAGTGACAGTCCACTAAATCAAAGTTAAATTCTCTCTGTCTCCAATTGTACGTGCAGCTTTTATGACTGCTTTATCCGTTGATATACTATTTCTGTTTCTCAAAATTAAAATATTGATAATCTAAAATAATTTTTAGATATTTAGATGACTGATAATTATTTTATTTAGAATATAAAGAGATTTTTAAAAATTAAATTATTTTTAATTAAAATAAATTATTATATTTTTGGGACGAACAAAGAGAAAAGAGTGTCACATGTGCATATGCTCCTTAAAAGATTGTTGATTAATTATTTTATTTATATTTTAAAAAAATGATCTTTTTGTTAGATATTTATTTTATTTATGTGTCATAATTGAGATATTTATAGCCTTTAAAATAATTAGATATTTGTAGCTTTTAAAATAATTATTATTCAAGATAGAATGAAAAAAATTTAATTAATTTTATTGTCCATTTTTAAGATGAACGACAAGTATTTCGAGCACGGGCGGAGATATATATATATATATATATATATAATGTGTATAAATAAAAAATGTGCCACCTAGAGAATAAAAGTTCTCTTGGGTGCTAGCAGTAAAGACTTGACTTTGAGGGCCTCACTTCATGGGATTGAATCCCAATGAATTGTTTTTATTTGTTAATTTTTACTTCAGCGACAAAACAGTGGAAAACACTTCTCTTTTATCTTGGATTTTTTTTTGCTTTTTTATCTAACTTACCGCTGTAGCTGTAGGTACGGCTTTTTTTAAAAAAATTATTCATATGTTATTAATTAATTTGTCACATAAATAAATATAACCAAATAGCTTCTTGTACTGTAGATAAAAAATAAAAAAGACGAATAATTTGATCCGAACTTATAATTAATTTAATCAATGAGTTTAGAAACTTGACACCCATAGACTCTAAATCTTGGACTCGCAATTCAAGAAAATGGACGAAGTATTTCACATTATCATTTGATTCGTCGAATAAAAAATAAGTATGTGATGATATGATATTTGATTGGACACTAAATTTAAAAATTAGTATTATTTCATCCTATTTTAGTTGTTATTGTATTTTTCGAAAATCAATTTGATTAATTTTTAAAGTCAAATTAGATTAAATTAATTTGATATTTTAAAATAAAAATTTAGATATTCACAAACTATATGAAAAGTATTATTAATTATAATTCTTTTCATATCAATATGATAAAAAATATATCTTAAAATGTTAGTCACAATTTATATAGTTTGACTCTAAATAGAAATTATGACAAATAAAATGAGACGGAGGCAGTAATACGGAGACTTCTAAAATTTGTGGCAAAAGACAAATAATAAATATTTATGTAAGATAAATTATTCCATCAAAGGTGAGATCAGAAGCTTAAGTAAAATTATGTAAATAGCCTTAAAATTAGTTAACCTAAATATTTTAAAAACCTATGATACTAAACCATTCCGAAGCCACACTTGGATAAAAAGAACGTATGCTTCACACTTCATAGAAACGCTTGGATAGAAAGGACGTATTGTTTCACATAACCTACTCAATTATTGATTGATATGTGTAAGTAAAATTAACGGGGTAAGAGTAAAGGGTCGTACTTTTTTTTATTGACGTCGTAGTCGTTGCTATTGTCATTAGCAGATTTTGTCCCAGATCACGTTCCGTTTCACTAAAACACGGATCATTGTTCACAAATCAAGTATCTTGTGTAAATTGATGAATAAAGGATCCTAAATACTTTCCTGGCTTCTCACAATTTAATTTTTTACACTGAAGCAGTAGTTTTCAGAAGTCAGATAACTTCCCACTACTTCTACACTTCCACTCTTTCTTCACTTTCTTCAAGAGTCAATCACTCACCCTTAAATATGGGATTGGTTAAGCAGTTACAGTTGCTTTCCCTAATGGACAATAGTTGTCCATCCTTACCCTTTTAGAATAAGGTTGGACAATTATCATTTAACTGCATTACCTCATTATTAAATCAGATTCATGGGTCGGGTTAAGATTAAATACGGTCGGTCCATATGGGTTACCCACTATTCAAAAAATCTTACATCTTCCATTTCACATATGGTGGACAAGACCCGAGTCAATATTACATTAAATTAATACACACATTTCATACGACAAATAATTCGTTCGATCTGTGAGCATGAAGGCTTGCCTTCAAGGTCTTATAAGCCTTATACAGGAATTCAATCACGGACGGAAAGAATTCACTATCAATATAAGGATGTCAATACTCACAATACCCTAGACTTTAACTACTCCAGTAGTTATTCATCTTATCCCTCATCCTCTTTAAGAGGTGAACTCGAGTTCATATTTAATTTTAATTTTGTACAGTCTTTCCTTTTTACTCAAATTCATATGTTTCGAATTAGCTGTCTTCCTAGATATACACCACATTGTCGAATCATACATGACTATTAGGAACATGCTAAAGTAGCAACATTGATTGAAATTTCAAAAAATCATAAAAAGTCAAAGGGTATTCAGTTAAAACGTTCAACTTTGACTTTTCGGGATCTCATACAATGAAGAAGCAAGGATCATTCTTTCATTAACCCCTCTGTTGAATAACACACATGGTATGAAGCAACACTATGATGTTCTGACCTTGTGCAGGCGCATGTGTCTCACTCCAACATTGTACAGACCTTGATCTAGACATTTTCGATGTCTAACTCGAGTTTCTCTCTACAACTATCTCCAAACTCATTTTCTGAAAGAGACTCTTGTCTAGTTTTCAAAGCAAGTTTAAATATGATAGTGATATTTATCTCTTCACCTTCTCCAACATAAGAGGTGAATACTCGAATCTCATGACTTGTTTGACACAATCTTATATTGATGAGAATGTTACAACAACCAAGTTGTATAACAATACAAATCACATCCTACATTAGCCTAGAGACTGAACATGCATTTCAAATAAGTCTCTTGATATCACCTTTGTAAAGGGATCAACTACCATTTCACAAGTAGGCATGTATTGTAAACTTACTTTTCCACTTGCTACTATGTCTTTTACAAAGTTATACTTGATATCAATGTATTTGGTTTTGGTGTGATACTTAGGATCCTTTGTATATTCGATAGCCACCTGACTATCACAATATAAAGTCACGAGACCTTTTGGATTCTTTGCAATATTCAAATGCTTAAAGAATCGCTTTAACCAAATAGCTTCTTGTACTGTAGATAAACAAACTACAAATTCATGTTCCATGGTTGAAAGAGTTATGCATGTTTGTTTCTTACTTTTCCACGAAATGATACCACCATTGAGGAAGAAAACATAACCAAAAGTGAGTTTTCTATAACTTCGATCACAAGCCCAATCAGCACTCGTATAGCCTTTCAAGAGCAAATCAGATCTCCTATAACATAGTGAATACTCTGCAGTTCCCTTTATATATCAGAATATTCTCTTCACTACCTTTCAATGATCTCTTTTAGGATTTGATTGATACTTGATTACCAGACTTATGGCATAACAAATATCTGATTGAGAACACATCATAGCCTACATCAGACTTCCAATAACACTAGAATATGGAACTCAAGACATCTGTTCCTTCTCTTTATTAGTCCTTGGACACATTTAAGACTTAAAGATTCACCTCTAGATATTGGAGTATCCATGGGTCTGCAACTATTTATTCAAAAATATTTCAATATTTTCTTTATGTATGTTTCTTGAGATAAACTCAAAAATTTCTTTGAATGATCTCTTTGGATCTTCACACCCAATATATAGTATCTTCACCCATATCTTTCATATCAAATGACTTTGAAAATCATGACTTGATAGTTTTCAAATACTTCAAATCATTTTGGCTAATAGTATATCATCCACGTAAAGAGAAAGAATTACAAACTTTTTGATTGGATATTTCACATAAATCATTTTCGGCTAATAGTATATCATCCATGTGAAGAGAAAGAATTACAAACTTTTCATTGGATCTTTTCACATAAATGCAATGGTTTTTATCGATCATGGTGAAATCTAATGAAATCACCTCTTTATGAAATCTCAAGTACCATTGCCTTGAAGATTGCTTTAGGCTATAAATTGATCTTTTTAATTTATAAATTTTATTTTCTTGGCCTTTAACAATGAAACTTATAGGTTGTTCCATATAGATTTTCTCATTTAATTCTCCATTGACAAAAATAGTCTTCATACCCATTTGATCTAGTTCTAAATCTAAATGTGCAACAATAGCCAAAAGTAGTACAATAGAGGTAAACTTTATAACTGGTGAAAAGGTTTTCTCATAATCTATACCAGCTTCTTGAGTAAAACCTTTAGCTACTAGTTAAGCTTTGTGTCTTTCTGTTGACCTATCCGATTTATGTTTAACCTTGAGAATCCACTTATCCCCAGTAGCTTTACGTCCTTGTGGAAGGCCAACTAGATTCCAGTCTTTGTTGATTTTTATGGACTTTAACTCTTCTTCCATTGCTTTCAACCATTTGTCCTTTTCAGGACTTGATAAAGCCCTTAGTCACAGAGTTAGGTTCATCCAACTCTGTGGGAGATACCAAGAAAACATAATTCTCAATCTAATAAGATCGTTTAGGAACTCTTTTTCTTATACTTTTAATAGTCGAAGTTCAGATTCCTATATAGAAATTTGGGATTCAAAACTCTCACTTGGACCAGGAATCATCTATTGATCAATTATCGCATCAAATGTATTCGATGACATTATCTGGTCTTTTAAATTCAACATTTGATATGAAGGCTCACCTTTAATTATATAACTTCTTTTTTAAAAAATATTTTCAAAAAATCTGATATCTTGTGATTCAATTTCAGTCACACTTTCATCTTCCAATTCATTAATGAACACATACCCTTTGGAGCTTTATGAGTATCTTATGAAGATACATATTTTTTTCCTTTTGGACTTAATTTATCAAACTCACCCAAATGATCTTTAATGTAAGCAGCACAACCCCAAGATTGTAGATCATTTAGGTTTATTTTATGACTAGTACAAAGTTCAAAAGAAGTGGAAGTTACTAATTTAGAAGGCACTTTATTCAAAATGTAGGCCACAATCAATAATAAATCTCTCTTAAAAGAGATAGACAAATTTGCTTGTGCCATCATTAACCTTACTGTATCTAATAATATTCTACTCCTTTTAGCCAAACCATTTGGTTGGGGTGTGTAAGAAGTAGTTAATTGTTTGATGATGCCCTTTTCATTATAACACTCTTCAAATTGATTTGATAAATATTCACGTCGTCGGTTGGTTCTCAGAACCTTTATTCTTTTATCTAATTGATTTTTAACTTCATTCATATATCTTTTAAAGCACTCTAGTGATTCAAATTTATTAGAAATTAAGTAAACATAACCAAAGAACATGAAATTATCAATAAATTTAATGAAATTTGTGGCACCAGACCTTGCCTTCACATTCATTGGACCACAAATGTTAGAATGAATTAATTAAAGTGGGAACTCAGCTCTCTTAACTTTTTTAAATGATTTCCGCATAATCTTTCCACCAAGAGAATTTTTACAAGTCGGCAATTCAATTTTGGATAAAAGACCTAAATTTCCTTCTTTTGCCAACCTATTCATTCATTCTTGCCCTATGTGACCTAATCTCACATGCCATGTAATAACATCTACATCATTATTACTTGAACAACATGCCATTACACAATCGGTTAACATAATAATCATAAGTTGAAAGATTACAGTCTAAAATGATGAAATGATCATAACATAGTACAAAATCATACAAAATATTATCTAGAGTTATTCTTATACCATTGCAACTAAGAAACAAATCAAAACCAATATCTAAAAGCACTGGGATAGATGCTAAGTTTCATCAGATCTCTGGAGCATATAGAACATCATGCAACATCAAGGGTTGGTCACCACACAATTCTATTTTGCAAGTGTCTATTCCCTTGAATTCTAGTCTTATATTATTTCTCATATAAATCCATCTAGATTCAGGTGTAACTCGATGAAACTCCACAAATGCTTCTTAATCTCAACTCACGTGATCGGTGGATCCTGAGTCTATAATTCACATTGGATAAGATTTAGTTAGTAAAGAAGTGCTTGCAACATATACAACACTTAAAGATGTGTTTAGGAATGCTATCGTTTTCAGCTCAATACACTCGCGAGCGAAATGCCCAGAACTAGACAATTGTAGCACTTCATCTTGCTTTTATCTTTTTTCTTAAAAGTTTTTTTCCTTTCTTGGAAGTTGATTTGTGCTTTTTCTCAGAGGGTCCTTCATCGATCTCCTTATCCTTTCCTTTCTTCTTTCAATTTTTCTTGCTTGAATCCTGAAGATTTCATACCACTTGATTCAATCACAAAGACATTATTAGTAAATTTAGCAATACCAAGTCGCTCGTCTTCAAGTTCAATATGTTGCGTAATATCAAAAAATATTTTTTGTACTTTTATTATGGGTTAGGTTAACCTTCAAATGTTTCTAACTATTGGAAAGAGACCGGATAATAGTTGAACTTGTTGCTCATCAGGTAGAACGTGACCAACACTCTTAAGTTGTGCTATCATGTTTGACATCACCCTAAGGTGTTGTCTGATGCTTTGATCATGTCACTTATTGAAAGTGACAAACTTGATTGTTAGCTGTCTTAGGCGGGTCACAGAAGTGCCCACATACGTTCCTCACAACTGCATCCATAGAGCATGAGCATTAAGAAATTCCTCACATTTAGGAATCATTTCATCAACCATAGAGCTTATAATAATTCTACGTGCAATCGAATCTGTCCTTGTCCAGGCCTTGTAAGTTTCAAGTTCTCTACTGTGTTGAACAATGTTACCCTATTCTGGTTGACTTAGTACATAGTTTATGCCTTTGAGTGCATTTTTCTTATTTAAGACATACCATATCTCATGACTTCAGATGTCGTAATTGTCACCATTTAGTTTCTCACATTTGTTTAAGTTAGTTATTATCACTACCCAAGTCTAAGGCCTAGATGTGACACAGTGAATGGGGAACCTATAGGGACCCCAAACAAGCCTATTAGCATATCATTTACATATTCTTAGTTGCGGAAGCATAATCAGACAACAAGCAAGTAATAATAGAATCTAAGGAAAGCGGGACTTGGATTTTCCATCTCATCATCAACATAAAAAGAGCATAGAGGGAAATAAGGGACTAAGGGAAGTCTTTCATAATAACGTAGACATAATAGGAGTCAAGCTCAATACAAGATATCCATATCTAATAACACCTCTACTACGAATGGAGCGGGGGCAAAGACATCTCCCTGACTCACCCTTAAAGATAAGTATCCAAAAAATTATTAGACAAGTGGTAGCAAAAGCATGAAAGTAAGATAGATATTGTCATGGGAATTGAGGACTCACCCAGGCCTATCTTCAAATGGTTTGGCTAGCCACGTAGAGGAGGATCGATAGGAGCTCCGGTCCCTACATGGTGAGATCATGTAGGCAAGAAGTATACATTAGTACTTGAAATGTACTAAGTATGCATGGTGCAATGCAATAAGGATCATAAGCCATTATAATCAAGATGCATAATCATAATCAACAGACATAAGCTCAATATGACATGTATAATCAATGCTTGGGTTAAATGATGCATGAAAATAATCAAACTTACATAATATATCATACATATGTGGGGAAAACCCTAACTGACATATAAGACCAAGCGAGCTACTACTTGAAATCCCGATGCATGACTCCCCACCGGAGAAGGAGTGGTCTACTTGCCAAGGTAAACCATACTTAACCCCAAATTGTGGGTAACTTGGCGTAGTTGGATCCACTAGTAAAGCGCATTTAGGGAATAATATAAACCTATGGTGGCACATAGTTAAGAGACAAATACTTTATATAAGGACCCCTTGGATCGATTCCCTACCTTAAGCCTCATCGGTACAAGTCTAATCCTACAAAATACTTGAAATAATCATAAATTTAACCATAACATGAATAACTTGTAAAGACATGATAATATGTCATGATTAGCTCATTCAGATACTTGACCCCTACATGGGCATATACCTTATACTAGAGGGTAAAAATAATGCATAGACTTGACCCCTTCTAGTAGGCATTGCATTTCACATGAGGGTAGAGATTGTAACATACTTGACCCCTACTAGTGAGCTTTAGTTTGTACATGAGGGTAAATAGTTATCATGCTTTCCCCCTCATATAAACATTACTCACTCACAAGAGGGTAGAAATATAGAATAATGGCTTAATATATCACTTACAAATCATATAAACTTTTCATGAGTTTAATACATGATTGAGAGCCCATAATTATCATAAAAACACTTGTCTTGCAAATTATGCAATAGCCTTTCTTCCATATAAGAATCATTGTCATGTAAATTTAGTCAAACATGATGGGTATATGGATGCATGCTCAAAATCATGCAATTTAAGAGTATAAAACAAGGAGTAGAATAAAATCATTTAAAGTCATGCAAATCAATCCACCAACATTGTAGTCAAACCCTTAATTGGGGTATCATGAAATTCATCTTAAAAGTTCACAATCTTTCATAATAGTTCATATCATGCATAGCT
Source organism: Solanum virginianum (assembly GCA_000787875.1). Lineage (NCBI taxonomy): Eukaryota > Viridiplantae > Streptophyta > Magnoliopsida > Solanales > Solanaceae > Solanum > Solanum virginianum. The sequence continues at coordinate 49,084 of DF360084.1, read as the reverse complement.
TCAATAGGTATAAATCAACTCATGGAATAAGCTTTCAATAGATATTCATGCATAATCAATCAATACTTAATAAAATCAAACATAACTCATATATATAATGCATAATAGGAAGTACCCATGAAGATTCTAACCTTGAAATCGTGAAATTTCATAAAAAGAGAGAGTTGGACTCCATGGGTAGAAGGACCCATGGATGAAAACCCATATACTTAATGTCACGACCCAACCTATGGGCCGTGACTGGAACCCGATTGGGGCACCCGAACAGAATGTCCAAGCCAAACTCAAATAATAGCTACTATTCTATCTACAAAAATTTTGGCAGAGTTTCCTCTGTTTTACTGATTAGCCACCTGAAATCAAAAAACACCAACAGATAGAACAGACAGATCATATATATATCCATATATGTAGGGGCCGATAAGGTCACCACTACGGGTAAACCGCCCAATAAATACAGTAGACGAACGTAGTATCCAAACTGTCTAACATGTTTCCGACTCTCAACATGCAAACATAATATACAAACTAACTGACATAACCTATACTCACAGGAGTCCACAGACCTCTATACAGATATACTGAGACGAGACGGGACAAGGCCTCATCATACTTAAAATGAATATAGTACAGAATGATAACACAATAAGTATACCAAAAGTGGCTCCAAAGTAAGGGAGCTCTTCAGACAGCAAATGGAGGTCCTAAGCTGGAGGTCCTCAACCCTGTACGTCTGAACCTGCGGGCATAAAATGCAGCCCTCGAAGAAAGGGGTCAGTACGAAATACATACTGAATATGTAAAGCGGAAAACACAAACGAAATGAGGGTAATAATCATCAAAAGTACAGGAATCAAACTCATATGCAAAATCAAGCGAATTGTCCTCTTTTGGTTTTTTTTAAATGTGTCAAAAGGATGTATATCGGACAGGAACGATGGCGACCTCCATACTTGTGCCATACCATAGCACACACCAGAAAGTTTAAATCTCCAAACAATTCTCCAACACAAAGCACAAATGTAGGATAAGTGAGTCGGCGTCCCTGAACTCAGTTATCCTGTAATAAATATGACATAAAGCCACCAAACCAAAGACCCAATATAACCTCAACATTGAACTAAGTGAAGCCGACCCTCGGACCAAGCCGACCCCGCTGTATCCAACCAACTTTGGACCCCCGCCATATCCAACTGACTTTAAAAAATATATTTATATAGTATATTACGCACAATCATAACCGGCCTGGGAATCGGTGAACGAAATTATAGTAGGCACAAGTAGAGTAGTGTGAAGTTATACGCATAAAATACTTATCAAAATCTCAAAAGGGGTGAAACTTATCATTTAGTCTTTGAAAACAAACTATTAGGTACAAAAAATCACTTTGAGATTACGAAAGTTTGAAAACATATGCTTATGAAAATTCAAAATAGTATTTGTGCAAAAGTTAGCTCAAGTTTATCAAACTCGTCACAGTACATAAATAGTTACTGGAAGAAGATCTTTTCCAAGGGTCACTTGTAATATCACATGCTTTTCCTAACTTGCATAAGTCAAGAATTTGAGAGTCACTCACTTTGTTAATAAACAAACTTTGATTACATAGGAATCAAGATAAGACAGCTTTTTTGCATATTAGGAAGAAGCAAATGTACCCTTTAGACTCAAGTTGGAGACATGAGGAACTTTTCAAACCTTATAATATATGATGGTTTCAAACTAGTCATGCCAAGAGAGTGAAGCTTTACATACCTCC
>DF360084.1:28482-38849 GCA_000787875.1 Solanum virginianum | reverse complement strand
AAACTTGTTAAATTTTAAATCCTCAAACTTCTAATAACATCTCTTTAGTCACCACTTTTCTAAACTTAACTCTTAGGTCCCAAATCTCCACAACCGTTTCAATACACAAGAATACGGTTTCTAATACACCTAAAACTTAGAGTATCTTGAAGAAAATTGGAGGAATACTTGAGGCTTGAGTTGGGTTCTTGAAATCCAAAGCAAGTTCTTGAGATTCTCGAGATTGAATAGAGGATCTGATAATGAATTGGGAGGATTTTGGGAGGGATTTTAAGAGTTTTAGAGTTGCAAAATAGCTAAGGAATAAGGGTTTCCCATCTAATCAGAATCAAGAAGTGATAGTTTCTTCTTGCATCGTATTCTCTTTCTTTTTTCTCCTCCATTAAGATTACTCCTACTTGGAGCAATAGGAGCATGTTCTAAATAGGCATTGGGTTATTACCCAAATGCCCTTGAGCAAAACTAGGAAAATGAAGAATTTTTTTGCACTAGTCCACGCCCAAGGCATGACGTGAATGCGCAGCGGATAGGGGATTTCACCAATCCGTGTCCAGGGCTCTACGCGGACTGGTTGCACAGGCACACTATCTTAGCCATTTCCTACACACTTTTGCCCCTGAACAAGAATATGAAGTCGAATTTCCAAAATCATGCACTGAGTTTGAGATGTTCAAGAAATACACTATAGGGCATTTCCAATGCCCGTGAGAGGTGTTACAGCTATGATACTTTTGGTTGTCATGTCTGCAACTAAGAGACAATTATGCAAGTTCAGTCATCAATTGGACATGTGTATATATAAATTCAAGCAAATTAATTATAATAATAGTTTCATATATGTAAAATCAAAAGGGCATCAGAAATATTCAATCATCATTTACACTTCAAATGTTTAACTAAAATCAGAAACTAATTTCTCAATATATATTAATAAAAACTTATTCACAAAGATCACTAAGTCCTAATTTAATCTCATACAATAGAATACCATGATATATCAAATAATCCAAGGCTTTTGGAAAACAAATATATGATGATAATCCATAATTAGTCAAAAACAAGATAAAAAACTAAACAATATGTTCATCACAAAAGAAAAATCAAACAGGATAAGTGCTAGTAATCTTGACCCATTTAATTACTAGGTAGATGTGACAAATGGGTGGATTGAATTGGATTTGGATGGATTTTGAATATGGATTGAACGAAAATGGATTGGATCACAATTCATCCATATAAAATATGGATAAATATGGATTTGGTCAAATATGATTTGGGTAAAAATGGTTCAACCCATTTTAACAAAGCTTGATTGTTAATGCTCAACTCCTATCACCCCAACCCTACTCTCAAATAATTATTTTTGAAAAAATTATTTTTTTAATAATTTATTTTTTATTTTTTCTACATCAATACACTATTACCCATCCACTCCCATCCCACCCCCAACCCTCATTTAATTTTTCCCTACTTCAACACCAAAACTTAATTTAAATTTTAAAAATTAATTTTTTCAATTAAAAAAAATTCACCGCACCTCCCTACTTCCATCCTACCCAATCACATTTCCACCCTAGCCCCTATAAGGGTGTTCAAAAATTGAAACGATCGATAAACTGAACTGAAAAAGAAATATTATTGATTTATTATTATCGAGTTATTGGGTTAACAAGTTTTTAATGATTTTTACAAAAAAAATAATATATATCGGGTTATCGAATCGGTTTCAATTATTAGTATTAAGTTATTGGGTAAATCAATTTTAGTATTGGGTTATCGGTTTATTTTCAATATTATTATGTTTAGGTCCTCAATTGATTTGTTTGTTTTATTGCATCTCATCGTATTGCATCAATTAGTTAGAGAAGTCATATATCTTTTTTATGACTATTTTCTTATTGGATAAATCAAAAATTGAAAATTGAACCGATAAGGATCAAAAACTAGTAAACAAAAAATCGATAAAAAATATCTTATTGGTTTAGCATATTTAGAAATTGAAAATCGATAAAAAATATTTATTGGTTTAGCATATTTAAAAATCAAAAATTGATAAACCAAACTCATAATACATATAAAATTGAACCGAACTGACCGATGCACACCTCTAATCCTCCATTCCCTTACCCCACTCCCGCCCCCAAAATTTTTTAAGAAAAATTAAAAAAATATTCACGCACACAAAAAATTTTTTTTAGTGCAATTTAGAACTTTTTTATTATGAATGGGGATCTATGAGTTTGTATGGGTATCCATATTTTGCCCATTTTGACCATATATGTATGAGCTTTTAAAATAGATCAATTTATATTTATCCATTTTGAAAATATGAGTGATCCGTTAAAATAAATATAGATAAAATGGACTCCTTTTACCCTATATGGATTGAAATTGCCATCCCTACTCCTAGGGCCAACATGAATCTCCATTAAAGTTTGCCTGGCTTCGATTAATCATATTCCTCAATAAATGCATGCTTCCAAAAAGGTGAAAAAAATCACATAAAATGGCTAGGGCTTCCTCATTCTCAACATTAATCTCATTTTCTTTGATTTTATCTAATTTCTCATTAAAATCTCTGACAGTAGAGAGTCTGACTCAACCATTTTAATTTTCTTGAAAATAATGAGAAATTTATTTCCTTTTTTTTCTTTTTGCCCCCAAGTCTCTCTTTCGATTCTGTTCCATAATGAAATAATTTCTTATGACTTTCAGTTCTGAATCAGAATCAAGAAGTGATAGTTTCTTCTTGCATCGTATTCTCTTTCTTTTTTCTCCTCCATTAAGATTACTCCTACTTGGAGCAATAGGAGCATGTTCCCGTTCAGTCATATCTGAAATAGGAACCAAAAATTCAATATTATGACGTATACTATTCAAAAAGTGACATCAAATGTCACCAATTTCTGACAGAGAACAATCACACTCAGGGCTTAAAAGATGGAATATTGCTCTATATACATCCAAGAAAATCAACCAATATAACCCAAATTAATTTAAAAAACAGCAACCAATTTATTAAAAAATTTAAAAATTTATCCTTTTTTTCTTCAAAAAATCATATCTCACTCATTTTATATTTGATTTTATATTATAATAATATGTTTCCAAAAAGCCCTAAATGAGTAGATTATGATTCCAAAAAAATTTAGGCTAAACATTGATAAGAAAATTTCAAAATCGTCAAAAATAGTGACATATTTTCGTAAAAATTACAGTAAAAAAAGGCCAAACTTCAAAAATCTGTATCACTCATTTTTAATCCGATTTGCTATTATAATATAGTTTCATAAAGCTTAAAATGAATGGATTGTGTTTATATAAAAATTAGGCCCAAAAAATTATTAAAGGGGAGTTAAAATATACCCAAATAGAACCTATCTTTTCGAAAAATTTATCAAAATCGCTGATCATTAAAAAAAATCATCTTAAAATCATAACTTGATGAATATCAAGGCATTTACATGTGGAATCAACAATCAATTCAACTCGGTTCTGATACCAATTGTAAGTAAAATTGATGGGGTAAGAACAATGGGTCGAACCTTTTTTCTGTTGATGCCACAATTGTTATTGTTGCCACCAACAGATTTTGCCCCAGATCTCATTATATTTCACTAGGAATATAGATCGTTATTCACAAACCAATTACCTTGTGCGAACTAATGAATAAAAGATCCTAAATCCTTTTTTGATTTCTCACAATTTTATTTTTTTATACTGATGTGGTAGTTTTCAGAAGTCAGATAACTTCTCACTATTTTCACAACTTTCGTTCTTTCTCCACTTTCTCCAGAAGTCAACCACTCAACCTTAAAATAGGGCAGTGGTTAAGTAGTTACAACTGCTTTCCCTAGTGGACACAATTGTCCATCCTTATCCTTTTCAGATAAGGTTGGACAGTTATCATTTGATTGCACTACCTCTTTATTGAATCAGATTCACAGATGGGGTTAAGATTGGATTAGGTCGGTCCACATGGGTAACACACGATTCCAAAAAATCTTACAATATGAGATAATAATATGCTCCATTATAATTATTTTCTAAATTAAACTGCCAAATCCAAATATGCATGTATGAATAAATTTTGTGGACTGTAAGGTTGGTTCTTAGAATAATGTCTTCAACGTGTTAGTTTTATAAAAATTTTTCTTCTTTACTCATGTATTTTGTATTATCAATCACACAGTCTTCAACGTGTTAGTTTTATAAAATTTTGCCTTCTTTACTCCTTATGTATTTTGTATTATCAATAACATAAGAAACTGTCACGTTTCTTGGCAGCATCCTTCCTAACATCTTGCTTCTTCTCAAGAGTTGGTTCTTTCACACGTTGTGCCTTTGTTGCCATGTCCAAAATCGTTGCTCTGATACCACTTGTCTTGGACCTATTTTTCGAAGGGCCATAAGATAGCCTCGTAAGCTAACGTCGCTCCTCAAAGGCTTTAGTCCTAAGTAGATAAATCAACACACAAGTACTAGATGAAACAGTCCATACAAGACAAGCAAACACAAGGAATTGAAAAGAAGAACAAGAGAATATTTGAGAGGCAAGTGCCAAGTTTTGTTGTATTTTCTAAGTGTCAAAAGTGATTATAATCTGTCCAGAGGGACCTGAATATATACATGATAATGCCAGCAATTAAAAGGAACTAAAAGTCAATAAAAAGTCCATATACATGCTTTCTAGACAAAGAAAAAAGACTTGGCAAAAAGCTAGTAAACAAGTTTCCTGAAATAGAAAAGATCTCGCTTTCATGACTGATTCTTTGTCTCTTGGATATCAACTGCTAAAAAAGACCCTTCATGGACAATAAATGAGTCCCATGCTTGTCTAAATAATTTCCCATGGCTGTAGACATGTTGACACTTAGAATAAAACTCGAGGAATTAAAAGATGAAGCTGCCCCATCCTAGGAAACGTGGAAAATTAATGTAGGCATGTGGGGGGCGGCACATTCTCCCCCACCTAATTTATTGATGACCGTGGTACCATACAAGTGTAAAATTTTATGAACTTAATCTTAATACTACCATAAGTTCTCATATTTCTCCTAAGTTGCCTCCTCCGACAATGTTCCTTTCCAATGGACAAGGAATTCAGCACTCGAATTGTTCCACCCTTTTCCATGAATAAGTTGATGATCAATGATAGCTTCAATCTAGTTGTTTAATGTCGGAGGAGTGTCAAAAATTGAGGCACGACTACACTGCCCACGTTCTTTGTCCTCCACATCTTCAAAATACAGCTACAATTGACTAGCATGGAAAATTGGATATAACTTCAAATGTGGGGGCATGGACAGCCGGTAAGAAATCTTGCCAATCTTGGAAATGATCTCAAAAGGTACCTCATAACGCTGGATCAAATTTTTATTGACTTTCTGAAGAGACATGAACTGCCAGGGATTAAGTTTAACCATAATTTTATCCCCAATTCGATAATTGACTAGACGCCTCTTCCGTTTCATGAATTTCTTCATTTTGCGGGTTGCCTTATCAAGATATGATCGTACTAAATCAATATTGACACCCAATTTTGACCGACCTATAGCCATTTTGGTTGCCATTTGATTAAAATAGGTGTTTCTTGAAATTTTTTAAAATAAATGAGTTTATTTTCCATTTTATCCAATAATTACGCATTTTTAATACATTTTAACTTTCAAAATTTGTTTGTTATTATTATTATTTTTTAAAAGAAATATTATTATAAATTACTTTCATTATTATTATTATTATTATTATTATTATTATTATTATTATTATTATTATTATTATTTTAGTGGTAATAGTAGTAACAATATATATTTTTAATTGATATTATTTAGTATTATTTTCATTATTTTACTTAGTATTATTTTTAGTGTCATATTTTAAATATAATGTTTATCATTTTATTTTATCAATTTTTAATTTTTTTAAAAAAATTAATATTTTGATATGTTCAAATATTTTACACAGTTATTTTAATATATATTGTGTATTGTCTTTTTGGAAATTTTATTACATTGTATATATACTAAGTTGTGTATTATAGTTATTAATTAGATGACAAATAATTCAATTTCATCCCAATTTGTTCAATTCGTAGCCTTTCGTGCCAAATTCATTTCAATTCTAGTTAATTTTCTTGAAAATTATTTCGATTCTAGTCAATTTCTTTACAATTTATTTCAATTCTAACCAATTCCTATCTAATTTCTTTCAATTCTAATCTAAATTGGGTCAATTAGTGGCTCAATTTTAAATTCCCAATTCAATTTTATTTAATCAAATCATAACCATCCATTCATTTGATCTGACGACCCAAATTAAATCCCTATTATTTTAGTCCCTAATTCTTTACACCGAACACCCAATATCCTAACCAATCCTTCATTCTCTTCTCTTCTCAAAAAATGATGCTGCCACTCCTATCTCCTCTCCTCTCTTCCTCGCCGGACAGAAAACCCTCATGCCACTCCCATCTCCCTCGACGATTCACTCTCCTTTCTCCTTTCCATCACAATGCCACCAGCCTCCAATTAATCCCTTAATGCTGATCCCACGCTAATCCTCTCCTCTCGGTGGAAAACCCATACCTTGCCACCATATTCCCATCTCCATCGACAATCCACCGATGCCACCAGTGACCCACCAACCGTTCTCTCCTCCATCTCTTTTTTTTTCAGAAACCCCATAGCCACCGAAAACCCAACCAGCGACCCCTATGCAACCTGGAAACCACCTTCGAACAACCATGCCAATGATGATGACAACACTATGGTTAATATTTGTTTGGTCAAAATATTCATCCTATAAATCTTCTTCGGGTAATATTTCTCTAAATTTGACTTATTATTCATCTGAAGTTCTACAATTATGTGTGAACTGGTGAACTGCGAAGGCTATGGTTCCTGTTAGATTCTTAACTTTTTCATCAGAAAATGTTCATGTTTCATTTTAGATTTGCTCATTACTTGCTAATATTCTATACTAATTTATGTGTGAATTCTTGCTCTAGTGTCAAATTTTGTTTGAATCAAAGTCATATTGGACTATTTGTGCTTGTATCCGCTCCTAAAATTTTGATATCAATTCTAGTGTATGATCTTGATTGTGCTAATTACTTCCTCCTTTTAACTCTTAAATTCTAAAATCTTGATTGCTTAATTTACTAAGTTTGAGGTGGTCTAACTGAATGTTGTCACGCCCCGGGAGGGTACCCTAGATGTGACTGGCACTCGAAGACCATTGATAGTCTCTAAGCGGACCACTTAGTCCTATTGCCTTTATTCATTCAATTCGATAGTGGAAAAAAATAGAGAAATCATAATAGTCTATCATAATGAAATACTAAAACAAAAGATAGTCTCAAGATAAAGAAAGAAAGGGCAAGAACCCTCAATATCTATCATCAACACCTATGTCTGTGAAGCCTCTATACTACTGTCTGAGATGGTATAATGGTAGGCCATGACTACCAAAAATCAATAAAAGTCTAATAAAGCAAAATGAAATACTCATCCTTTGAATGCAGGGGAGGACTCACCACTAGCAGGAAATTCGGAAAGCTCTGAACCTCAACGAGTGGGCTGCTGAAATCCTCTATCTATAGAATCTGCATCATCAGATGATGCAGCGCCAAAGGGGCATTAGTACGTGGAATGTACTATATGTAAAATGGACTAAAGTAAAAGGAACAATATAATAGTCACTCATCAATCACTCAACCTCACCTCAGAGTGTAGGACCGAACTCTATCACCTTACTGTCTATCAAAATATCAAACCATCACATCATATAGGAGTACTATCATTAGGAGACCTATCTAGGAGTTGCCAAATCTCATGGCGCCCTTCATGGGTGACAGGAGTACTATCATTAGGAGACCTATCTAGGAGTTTCTCGGACCTAAACCCATCACCTATGAGCTGGTGATGGTACAATGAAGCGATGTCATTGTGGCATCCGTCCAGTACGTTGCCAGGGAAAAAGAGCATACATCAGGGGTTTATAATAATAGTAAGTCCTCTTTTGGGACTAAGGAAACATCCGCTCTCACGGTCCAATCTTTTGCTTCACTGTCCACATAGGTAATGAGTGTGAGTGAGACTCACTCTTACTTATTTTTGGTGCTCAATACTCCTCCCAGAACTCGACATGCTCATAAGCCTATCAATCCATCAAGAACTCTCATTACCCAACCTTTACAGGCAAGACTATCAACCTAATTTAAGGGAGATATATTCATTCAACTTTGTCAATAATAATTTTAGCTATCATAGACATCGCCATACTTACCTCAGGACTCAGACTCAGTCAGACCCCACTTTCAGACATTCAGGGCTCTAGACATCCCCTAAGTTCATTATTAGGGTCTTTACAGAGAGAAATTTTTAGGATTAAATTACTATCACATAATAAGGAAAGAAAATATAGTAAGCTTTAAACAAGATCATTATCAATTTATGGTATAAAAATATAGTTCAAAGAATAAAGACAAGAATTCAAGATACTATCCATGAATTCAAAGCAATTATTCAAGAATTTAAAGTAGTTATTCAAGAACTTAAAGTAATTATTCAAGAACTTTCAATAACTCAATACTTCTAGTCATGAATTTGTCATCCTAACTCTACATTGATACATGGTAGATGAGTTTTATGCTTTTGGGTAGCCTTTACATACTTGGGAATGATGAATCTTTGAAGAACTTTGAATTCTCCTCTGGAAACACTTAGTTTTCTCTCCTTTTTCTCTCTTAGCACTTAGCGCTACAATCTTTGAAAAATAGTGGGTCTAAACCCTTTTTCTTACGAATATATGTTTAAAATCTATATGGAGGATATAACAATATGTCGTGAATGACGAAATTGCCCTTTCTCAAATTAAAATTAAAAAAGCTGGTTTCCTCTTGCACTAGTGCGCGATGCGCACTAGTGTTAATATGCACTTTTTTCGTGAAATTCTTATTTTTCGTCAAATTCTTGAAAATGGTTTAAGTGTGGTTCCGCGTCCTCTCTATGTCGCGGAAGGGGCGCGGAAACCTCACTATTTTTGGCTTTTTTTGGAAAAATTAATTCATGTTTTTTTGCGTTAAAGTCGAGTCGAGATTATTTTTGGACTCAGTTTTTTGCACTGATCACAAATTTGGTCTCGGATTTTCCATCAGAGTTTGGGAAGACGCGTTGTGCGCATGATATAGTTTAGGGGTATTTTAGTAATTTTATGGGGTGTTACATCATCTCCCTCTTGTAATCATTCATCCTCGAATGATGAGTAAAGGTCGAATGGGGACTCGAATAACCTCAGAACTTCACCTTATTCCTTACTTGGGAACTCTCGAACTCTCACTATCCATCATCTATCTATCTCTGTCTTAGACTCGGGAATGAGGTAACACAGGGCATCAATTTAATTGAAAGGAATCATTCGGAATTTGCTAAGGATAGGAGTATTTACCTTCAACATCGTCACCACTTGGCATAAATTGATGCGAGTATTTGAGTTTCATTGCTTTCTCAGCTTCTCACATAGCTTCCTCAACAAATTGATTCCTCCATAAGACTTTAACGGAAGCTATCTCTTTGTTTCTCAGCTTATGAACCTGTTGATCAAGAATCTAGACTGGAACTTCCTCGTACGATAGGATGTCCTTCACACTCGTACTCTTCACAGGAATTGCTAAGGCTGGATCATCCAAACACTTCTTTAACATAGATACGTGGAACACTAAGCGAACTCCATCTAGCTCTGAAGGCAAGTCTAACTCGTAAGCAACCTTCCCAATCCTTCTTACGATATGGTATGCCTCGATATAGAGAGGACTCAACTTCCCCTTCTTGCCAAATCTCATGGCGCCCTTCATGGGTGACACTTTCAAATACACCCAATCATCTACCTCGAACTCCAAGTCTCTTCTTCTGACATCTGTATATGACTTCTGATGACTCTGGGTTGTCTTTAACCTTTCCCAGATGACTTTCACCTTCTCCATAGACTGGTGTACTAGGTCAGGCCCAATCAACTAAGCTTCACCCACCTCAAACCAGCCAATTGGAGATTTGCATCTCCTCCCGTATAAAGCCTCATATGGGGACATCTGGATGTTAGCATGATAGCTATTATTATACGCGAACTCAATCAATGGTAAATGGTCATCCCAATTTCCTTTGAAGTCAATAATACATGCCCTCAACATATCCTCCAAAGTCTGAATGGTGCGTTTTGCCTGTCTATATGTCTAAGGGTGAAAAGTGGTACTCAAATTTACCTTCGTACCCAATCCCTTCTGGAATGATCCCCAAAATTGAGAGGTAAATTGAGCTTCTCTGTCCGATTTGATAGATTCTCACGGTCCAATCTTTTGCTTCACTGTC
>DF360084.1:13406-28445 GCA_000787875.1 Solanum virginianum | reverse complement strand
GAGCTTCTCTGTCCGATTTGATAGATAAGAAAATCCCATGCAATTTCACAATCTCTCGAATGTAAAGTCAGACATACTTCTCAGCCGTATATGTTGTCTTCACAGCCAAAAAGTGGCTAATTTAGTCATCCTGTCTATAATAACCCATATCGAATCATGCTGCTTTCTAGATCTTGGTAAGCCAGTAATGAAATCTATGTTGATCACCTTCTATTTCCACTTTGAAATTCAAAGTTTTGAGCTAACCCACATAGTTTCTAATGTTCAACCTTAACCTGCTGGCAATTAGGACACTTGGAAACGAATTCATCAATATTTTTCTTCATCCCATTCCACCAATAAACTTCCCTCAAGTCGTGGTACATCTTGGTGGAGCCAGGATGAATGGATACCTCGTGCTATGAGCCTTAGCCATGATTCTATCTCGAACACCATCAACATCAGGTACACACAATCTCCCTTGATATCTCAATACCCCATCTCCCCCTTTGGAGAAAACCATCACCCTTTGCTTGTGAACCGCTTCCTTCAATTGGAGTAAGATAAGGTCTTGGTCTTGCTTTTCTTTCACCTCTGACACTAAAGATAAAGCAGAACCATTCTGAACATTGATCACGCCTTTATTGGTCTCCTCAAGTTGTACCCCCAAACTAGCCACATGGGCAGTGCTACCCATAGACATCCTGCTAAGAGCATCAACAACAATATTAGCCTTACCTGGGTGATAGAGAATGCTTATATCATAATCCTTGAGCAACTCCAGCTACCTCTTCTGCCGTAGGTTGAGTTCCTTCTGGCTAAACACGTACTACAAGCTTTTGTGGTCTGTGAACACGTCCACAGCACTCCATATAAATAGTGACGCCAGATTTTAAGGGCGAACACCACTGCTGCCAACTCAAGATCATGAGTCAAATAATTCTTCTCATGGACCTTAAGTTGTCTGGAAGCATAAGCTATCACCTTCCCTCTCTGTATAAGTACACAACCCAATCCAACTCTGGATGCATCATAATATATCATGAAGTCACCCATCCCATCTGGCAATTTCAACACAGGTGTTGTAGTCAATCTAGTCTTCAACTCCTGAAAACTTTTTTCACATGCCTCAGACCACTGGAACTTATCCTTCTTCTTATTTAGCTTTGTTAAAGAGGCTGACAGAGAAGACAAACCCTCCACAAATCTGCAGTAGTACCCGGCCAAACCCAAGAAACTCCTTATTTCCGTGGGAGAAGTGGGTCTTGGCCAGTTCTTAACCGTCTCAATCTTCTGAGTATCCACCCGAATACCATCTCCCAAAAGAACATGGCCTAAGAAAGCCACCGACTTGAGCCAAAACTCACACTTAGAGAATTTCGCATACAACTCATGATCTTTGAATGTTTGCAAAACCACTCTAAGGTGATTTTCATGCTCCTCCTTATTCCTTGAATATACCAGAATGTCATCAATAAACACGATCATGAACATGTCAAGATATGGTCTGAATACCCTGTTCATCAAGCCCATGAAAGCTGCAGGTGCATTTGTCAACCCGAAGGACATGACCAAGAACTTAAAGTGGCTATATCATGTCCTAAAGGTTGTCTTTGGGATATCACTTTCCCTCACCTTTAACTGATGGTAACCCGATCTGAGGTCTATCTTGGAGAAACAAGTAGCACCCTGAAGCTAGTAAAAAAGATCATATATCCTGGGAAGAGGATACTTATTCTTTATGGCAACCTTGTTCAATTGCCGGTAGTCTATACACATCCTCAAAGACCCATCTTTCTTATGCACGAACAGGACATGAACACCCCAAGGAGAGACAATAGGCCTTACAAAACCTTTCTCTAACAAGTCTTTCAATTACTCTTTCAATTCTTTTAACTCTGTGGGGGCCATTCTATAGGGTGGAATTGAGATAGGTTTGGTCTCGGGAAGAACATCAATCCCAAAGTCAATTTCCCTGTCGGGAGGGACTTCGAGAAGATCATTAGGAAATAGATTAGGAAACTTATTCACAATTGGGACTAACTCAAGAGTAGGAGACTTAACATCGTCAAACTTTACTTGCACGAGATGGTATATACAACCCTTGGAAATCAGCTTTCGACCTCTAAGATAGATACATGCCCTCAACATATCCTCCAAAGTCTGAATGGTGCGTTTTGCCTGTCTATATGTCTAATAGTAACTAAGATAGGATAAGAATTTACCCTTAGGTGCAATAGAATTCCCTTTCCACTCTAAGATAGGCTCATTAGGAAACTGGAATTTAACAATCTAGGTTTTACAGTTAACAGAAGCATAACAAGCATGAAGCTATTCTATGCCCATGATTATACTAAAATCAACCATCTCCAACTCTACCAAATCAGCTAAAGTGTCTCTATGATAAATAGATGCCACACAACCCCTGTAAACCCTCTCAGCTAGGATAGACTCGCCAGTAGGAGTAAAAACATAAAAGGGCTCAAGCAAACACTCTGGAAGAATCTTAAACTTACTAGCCACGTAAGGGGTCACAAAAGACAAAGTGGCACTTGGATCAAGTAATGCATAGCAATCATAAGAAAAGACTTGAAGCATACTCGTGATAATATCTGGTGCAGCCTCCTACTCATGAAGGTTACCTATAGCATAAAGGTGATTCGTCCCGCCACTTATACCTATAGTAGTAGCCCTCTACTGGTTACCCGCTGAGGGTGCTGTCGAAGACTGAGCTCTGTTGTTCTCTTCACCTCGTCTCCTCTTTGGGCACTCCTGCTGAAAGTGACCTACCTGCCCACATAGAAAATAAGCATTCGTTCCCAAACGACACCTATCCAGATAGAGTTTCCCACAAGTGCCACAAGGTGGCTTGCCCCTTAGGCCCTGGGTCACACTGGCCTGAGATTGGGCACCCGGGGTCTTCAAATTTTGATAACTCTAAGATTTTTGGTCATACCTATTTGGCTATACGGGTGCACTTACTGCCAAAGGTGCGAGATGTGATGATCTCTTCTGGAAATAGGATTTATCACCCCTATTGTATCTCTATGGGCTAGGCTTATATCCCGCTGACTTTGCCTTTCTACTCAAATGCTCTTCCCTATCTATCCTCTTATCTTCCTCTGTCTACTGGGCATACATCATAAGTCTGGAGATGTCCATATCGGGAATCAGCAAGGGAGCCTTATACTCTTTCTACATATGTCTGGCCAGACCAGACACAAACCTTCTCATCCTCTGCCTCATATCTTTCACCAATCTGGAGTATACCTTGACAGTTTGATAAACTTAAGGCTATACTCCTTCACAGTCATCCTCCCTGTTTTAGATTCACGAACTCCTCTGCCTTTGTCTCCCTCAACTATTGAGGAAAGAAGTGATCAAGGAAGGTGGCTTCAAACTCCTGCCATGCTACAGGCTCTGTATCCTCACCTCTACTCCCCTCCCACTGAGTGTACCACACATTAGCCACGTCTTTCAGCTGGTAGGACGTAAGCTCAACTCCCTGAATTTCAGTCGCATGCATGGCCCTCAAAACTTTGTACATCTCGTCAATGAAGTTCTGTGGGTCTTCCTCCATCTTCGACCCCGTATACACAGGTGGTTTCATCCTTAAGAAGTCCCTGAGCGGGGTTGCAGTTGAGGGCTCCTGCGATCTAGAACTAGGAGCCTGGGAACCTTGTCTATTCCTTTTTTAGGCCACCAATTGAGTCAACATGGTGATGGCTCCTTTGGATTCTGCCTCAGCAGTAGGAACTGTCTAAGGATGAGCAGGGGGCGGCTGAGGGACTTTAGCAGTCCTGGCAAGACGTCCCTATCTCCAGGTCTCAGTCTGAATCAAAACCTTCTATTGGGTGTTCTCAGTGACGAGAGCTGGTGCATCTCTTTGGGCGAAAGTTCTCTTTGGCAGCATTTTCTGTAAGTGTAAAATGCACGAATTAAAAGTAGACTTTCACAAATTGACTTTATAGCACGAACTGAGATCATAGAAGAAAGGTAACACTTCCTAATATCCTATAGCCTCCTGCTTATAAAGTGTGGTGCACAACACACCTATAAACAAGACTCTACTAGACACGACTTCATAGACTNNNNTACTACTTATGAAGTGTGGTGCATAACACACCCATAAACAAGACTCTACTAGACACGACTTCATAGACTCCCTAGGACACTCAAACTCTGGGCTTTGATACCAGGTTTGTCACATCCTCGGAGGGTACCCTAAACATGACTAGCACTCGGAGACTATTGTTAGATCCCAAGTGGACCACCTAGTCCAATTGCCTTCATTCAGTTAATTCGATAGCAGAAGAAAATAGAGAAATCATAATAGCTATCATAATGAAATACGAAAATGAAAGACCATCTCAAGATAAAGAAAGAAAGAGCAAGAACCCTCAACATCTATCATCAACATCCATGTCTATAAAGTCTCTATACTACTATCTAAGACGGTACCATGACAGGCCATAGCTACCCAAAATCAATAAAAGTCTAATAAAGCAAAATGAAATACTCATCCTCCGAATGTAGTGGAGGACTCACCACTAGCAGGAAATTTAGAAATCCCTGAACCTCAACGAGTGAGCTGCTAAAGTCCTCTGTCTACAAAATCTGCATCATAAAATGATACAGCGCCAAAGGGGCGTTAGTACGTGGAATGTACTTTAGTAAAACAAGCTAAAGTAAAAGGGAACAATATAACAATCACTCATCAATCACTCAACCTCATCTCAGAGTATAGGACCATACTCTATCACGTCACTGTCCATCAAAATATCAAACCATCACATCATATAGGAGTACTATCATCAGGAGACCTATCTAGGAGTTTCTCGGACCTAAATCCATCACCTATGAGCCAATAATGGTACAACAAAGCGATGTCATTGTGACATCCACTCAGTACCTTGCCAGGGAAAAAGGGCGTACATCAGGGGTTTATAATAATAGTAAGTCCTCTTTTGGGACTAAGGAAACATCCGTTCTCATGGTCCAATCCTCTGCTACACTATGCAAGTAGGTAATGAGTGCGAGTGGGACTCACTCTTACTCATTCTTGGTGCTCAATACTCTTCACAGGACTCAATATGCTCATAAGTCTATCGATCCATCAAGAACTTCATCACCCAACCTCTAAGGGCAAGACTATCAACCCAATTTAAGGGAGATATACTCATTCAACTCTGTCATTAATAATTTTAGCTATCACTATCATCATCACGCTCACCTCAGGACTTGGACTCAGTCAGACCTCACTTTCAAACATTCAGGACTCTAGACATCCCCCTAGGTTCATTATTCGGGTCTTTACAGAGAGAAATTTTAAGTATTAAATCACTATCACATAATAAGGAAAGAAAATATAGTAAGCTTTAAACAAGATGATCATCAATTTATGGTACAAAAATATAGTTCAAAGAATGAAGACAAGAATTCAAGATACTATCCAAGAATTCAACGCAATTATTCAAGAATTTAAAGTAGTTATTCAAGAACTTAAAGTAATTATTCAAGAACTTTCAAGAACTTATAAATCAAGACTTCTAGACACGAATGTGTCATCCTAACTCTACATTGACACATACAAGAGCAATTCCATGCTTTTGGGTAGCCTTTACATACCTGGAAAAGACGAATCTTCAAAGAAATTTGAATCTCCTCTTGAAACTCTCTCGAGAAGGACAAAATTGTCCTTTCCGAATTAAAAAATTGTGTCCCCATGCACAGTGCGCGACACACACTAGTGTAAAAATACACATTTTTCGCGAAATTCTTGATTTTCAAAAAAATGTGAGTGTGGTTCTGCATCCTCTCCGCGTCGTGGAAAAGGCGCGGAAACCTCACTGTTTTTGGCTTTCTTTGGAAAAATTAATTCGCATTTTTTAGCGTTAAAGTCGAGTCGAGAACATTTTTTCGCACTGATCGCAAATCGTCGTGAATGGGATATCCGATCTCGGATTTCTGATCAGATCTTGGGGAGATGCGTTGTGCACACGATATATTTTAGGAGCATTTTAGTAATTTTATGAGGTATTACAAATGTCCTATTTTGCTTGCCCTTTTAATTTGTTTATCTCTTTTAATTAATTTTAAATACGTCCTTGGCAAGTTGATGATTCCCTCTTGATTTGTTCACAATCTTCTATTACTCCTTCATGGAATCTGCCAAATAAATATGTAGATAGGGACATTTTAATTGGTATCCATTTGCTTGCTTGATATATATGGTGGCTTCTTTACTTGATTTAATTACTCAACTTACCGTTTTAATTATTTTGGTAAAATTTTGACTAAATCTCTTAACCCCTTAATTTACTCCCTTCATCTATGGTAAGTTTAGATTGGTACTTGATTCTCTTCCCCTCCTGATTTTTTGGGTGGATTTTATCTGTTATTTTATGGAAAATTTTGACATTTAATTGATTCTCTTATCTATTTTAGAACATATTTTAATTGATTTCTTCTGAATTGATTTTATTTTCTTGTTCTCGTTCCCTTTGCTCACTATATAATGAGGATTTTTTCCTCACTTGAGGGACACTTGGAGAGACAGACTTCGTACGAAAAAAAGGACAACAGAATAATCACTCTATTACATCTCTAGAATATCATATACTATATTATATTGCTTTCTTCTTGCTCAATACATTCTGTATAGGAAAATCATCTTTGACATAAATATTGCTCGGAATTCTTGAAATTCTCGTGAACTTGATGCGTCGAGGAGTGAATGTTGATATCTTGTGGAAAGTATTCTGGTTAGCTTTCAATCTTATCATGTATTTTCTTCTTTGTTTGTTTTTAAATATCATGTTTCTCCTAGTATTTGTTTTAGCAGGATATTCAGTCTGTTCAAAGTCATTGAAGAGTTTGCCTGGGATGGAACTGGAATTGGGAGTAGGCGTGGCTAAACGTTTATTTATGTATTTATTTTTATTCTATTATTCATTTCTAGTATTATTTTCAATTTGTAATGATTGTCGTAATAATGCAATAATAATAAATTGGGGACTGGGGGGTAAGGAAACCGTGCTACTTGTTTATTTTATTTTATTTTATTTTATTTTATTTGTCCTCTGTTGTTATGTGAGTGTGTGATAGATATTTTTTAAATCACATTTAGATAAAATTTTGTTAAATATGTTAATGGATTTTTCTTTAAAAATAAGTGATAATAACATAACGCTTTTGGTGCAATTTTCTTTAAAAGGTTTTAGTAAGATCCTTTAATTAGGATTCATCTTTAACACTTTTGTTATGTTGCATGATATTTTTTTTGCTATATGTTAGTTAACTTCGTTGTTAGACTTGATGAACACTTTTATTTGGCCACTTAGATAAGTTATGTATTAAAATTCTTATCACAACACAGATTTATTTACCATATAGGAATCATGTTTATAGTATTTAATGTTTTAAACTTGTAAAACTTCATCTAGAAATCATGTCATTAAACAACTTTTAATATGAAGTATATCACTTGTTTTAGAACACTTTCATCATGCTTTTGATTTTGAACATATAATTATATCCTAGAAATCATGTTCATAGTTTTAAAATCATTTTAGATAATATGTCCATAATTTATGTATGAAGTAAGTAAGATTTTTTTTCCTTGAATAATTCCTACCATAACTTAGGAAATCATGCTTATAATGAATCTTTTCTTTCTTTCGTAAGACATCACATAGTTTTAAACACATTTTGATAAGTACCTTAGAATGTTATTCCATTTTAAAATCATTCCTCAACTATTATCATTATTATTAATGCTCTTAAGGAAGTAAGTTCTAATTTGATAATCTTCTGTTAAATTTTTTAAAAAAATGTTTGAATGATTTTTTTTTTGCACACACTTAGCATGACACAACTTTGCACTATTTATGTGTTTTCAAGCATGTTAAGCAACTTGTTTGGAGGCTTATCTGAGACTTACTTGCTAATTGCTCGTCCTAATTGATTTTGTTGACGCGAGGTCCTCTAGGAAACCCTATATTTCTTTTTAGTCTAGAACTTGTCCAAAATAGAAGTCGAAAGCCTCTTGGATATTAGGAGGATGCTAGACACTTTAGAAAAATTTTATAGTTTTCACATTTTTTTTAGTGCGCTTTTAAGAAAATAATAAACTAACCTAGGAGGGGTAGAGGTATATAGGACCCTCGGAAAGGATGATCAAAACTCAAGCTGTAAGAGGGAAAACCTTGGTTTTGTCCTTAGGCTTAAGTAAGCCATGCGAACTAAAATGATAATTTTGTCTTCTGAAATAAAACCGAGTAAACTGATCCAAGTGGAGTTAATTATCGCTTCGTTTAGCTTTTCTCTCTCTTGATTTCTTTTAATTGTCTGGGGTAGTTAGTTATTTACTTGTTTTATCTATTTAATTCCTATTTTATTTGATCACTCAAAATTAATTTGGACTTTCAAATTGAGACCTTAATTGCTATTGCTAACCCCCCACATAAATATGAGATACGGACAAGACCCACATTTGTGGACCTCGAAGGGTGCCTAACACCTTCCTCTCGTGGTAACTTGAACCCTTATCCGTTCTCTAGTGACTTTACCTTAGCCTTAGACTTAGTTTAGTCTTAGAGTGGTGTCCTAATGCACCTTAATTTATTAGGTGGTGACTCTTCTTTAATCCAAATCCCAAAAGAGTCGTTGCCATGACGTTGTCCAGGTTCCCAACTTTTTGCGAGAAGAAATGAGGAGCGACAATCAACCTACTCCTCCAAAGCTTTAGCCATATAATAAGTACCCAGATTCTTCAAACCTGCACTCACGAGAAAGGATTTAGTATGTTAGGCTGCTGCCCGGTTGCCAACTCAAAAGGACCCCTCTCCATTGCCTTAATTTGCTGCAAATTGTATGAAAATTGAGTGGTGTCCAGTAGCTTCATCCAATCTTTTTTGATTGGCACTAACATAGTGCCTCAAGTAGCATTCCAAAAGCACATTATCCTCTCTGTTTGCCCATCTATTTGGGGATGGAAACTGGTTGAGAAGTGCAATTCGGACCCAAGCAAGCCAAATAATTCTCTTCAAAATGCTCTAGTAAACCTTGAGTCACGATCGCTAATAATATGCTTGGGAACATCCCAATGCTTGACGACGTCTCTTAGATATAAATAGGCAACCTCTCATTTCATTTCAGTAAGTATATAAAGTATCAACCTTATTACCAAAAATAGGTACAAAACATAAGATCCTGTTTGCCAAAGCCACATTCTCTCTATTAGAAAAGAAAAGATGCGAGTTCTTAATAACAGACTTTCCCAAGCTCTCTGGTCAGCTGTGTCTTCTTCTTCTTCAGCATGCGCCTCCACAAAGATTTCAAGAGCTCTCTCCACTGGCATTCAATCCGAACAGTGGCTTCTCTCGCCTTATCTCGAATCTCCTTGGCTTTGCAACTAGCAGTCGTGGCAGTGAATGTTGCATACTTTGAGAACTAATCAACAACAACCTTAATTGTACCAAACCCCTCGGAGTTCGGTAAGCAAGTGATGAAATCCATGGTGACGCTGTCCCATGGTTTTTCGGCTATAAGCAGCTACTCAAGCAGTCCACTGGGTGCCCTATTTTTGACCTTATCTTGTTGACAAACCAGGCATGTGCGTACATAAACTTTGATATCATCCTACATGTGAGGCCAATAATAAGAAGCCTCCAATTATGCCAAAGTACATTTTTGCCTCAGGAGACCATCCCACGGCCTATCGTGCACCTCCTTGATCAATGTATGCCTAAGATTAGCCTACTTAGGAACGTACATGCATCTGCCTGTAGTATATAACATATTACTCTTTTCCCAAAATTTCTTAGTCTTGCCTTGTTTGGCCAAGACAAGAAGCTACTTCACGATCAGATCATGCTCTATTCCTTCATGAAATTTATCCACAATGTTACTGGACGTGGAGCTCAAAATAGATGGCAAAATAACTTGTGACTTAATGCATCGGCTATAACATAAACCTTCCCCAGCTTGTACTCAAAGGTGAAGTCGAATTCTGCCAAAAAATCTTGCCAACGACCTTGCTTGGCAATCAACTTCTTTTGAGATTGGAAGTAACTTGTCACCACGTTATCTGTCTTGACAATAAAGTGTGCTCCCAATAAATAATGATGCCATTTTCCTTAGGCAATGGACCATGATAGTCATCTCCTTTTCGTGCGTCATATAATGCCTCTCGACATCATTCAACTTTCTGCTTTCAAAGGTTATCGGGAGGCCCTCTTGCAATAGGATGCCACTAAATGTCAAATCTAATGCATTCTTTTGAACCTTAAACGGTTTGGTAAAATCCAACAAGGCCAAAATTGGCTCTTTGGTGATGGAAACCTTAAGTTTCTCAAATGCCTCACTGTACTTGTTACTCTATTCCCACTCATGAACCTTTTTTAGTAGGTGCGTAAGTGAGGCAGCAATGTCCAAATAAACAAAAATAAATCACCGATAATAATTGGCAAGGCCAAGAAAGGATCGAAGTTCAGTTACCTTAGTTGGAGCCTTCCAATCCTAAATAGCTTTCACTTTCTCGCTATCCATCCGTATCTCCCGTGGCTAATTGTATGCCCAAGGAATTGCACAATAGGTTGTGCAAAGCTGCACTTTTCATGCATAACTCGTTGCCCCTCAAAACTTGGAACACTTTGCGCAAATGCTCAACATGCTCTTCCATGCTATTACTATGGAGAATAATGTCGTCCAAGTAAATGACAACACACTGGTTTAAAAAGGGATGAAACAACTTGTTCATCAATGTACAGAAAGTTATCAGTGCATTCGTCAAGTCGAATGGCATGACCAGCCACTCAAGAACACCATAACGAGTCACACAAGCTGTTTTTGGCTCGTCCCCTTCAGGGATTCAGACTTGGTAATATCCCTTCATCAAGTCCATTTTTTATAACACCTTAGCCTGCCCCAAAAAATCAAACAAATCCATAATCAAAGGAATCAGATACTTGTTCTTAACTGTAACCTTATTAAGGGCCCGATAATCGATACACAAGTGAAGCATCCCTTCCTTCTGCTTTTGAAATAGAACGGGAGCCCCAAAAAGAGCCCTAGATGGCCTAATATATCTAGTATCAAGAAACTCTTTAAGTTGCTTTCTCTACTCTTCCAATCCTGGAGGCGCCATGCGATATAGTGATATGGTCGGTGACTTCACCTCGGGAATCAATTTATTTTGATGGTCAACTTCCCTTACGGTGGCAGTCGCTTAAGGTGTACTTCTAGCATCACATCCTTGTTATCATCAAGGACTTTCTCAATACAAGAAGGCAAAGGTATTGCCTCAATGGAATTCTCAACGATTCTGGTCAACGCAGCAAGGAAAGTTGGCTCCTCTCTTGAAGTCTTTAACAATTTGCATCGCGAACAAGGGCATTCCATTTTGTGGTACCTGAATAAAGGGAACCATGCACAAACCTCCTGGATCCTTGATGTGAAGTTGGTTGAGATGCGGCAAAATAAATGCATTGATCTCATACCAAAAGTCCAGCCCCAATATAATATCAAACATATCCATAGGAGTGACGGTGAAGTCCGTCAACCCCTTCCAAACTCCAAAAACAAGTTGTACTCGAGGGGCAAAGACAAGGATAGTAGCAGGAAGGGCATTTATAGTCTTCAATAATGTATCACAGGACACATAAGCAAGTCCCAAATCCTTGGCCAATTTCTCCATCACAAAATTGTGTGTTGCACCGGTGTCCACCATAATGCGAACATTTTTGCCATTTAACTTGGCATCGACAAATAATGACTCACATGGCCTAATGCTAGGTAGTTTGGAAGCAATGGATACTAAATTCATACGATTGAATAAGGCCATGTGGTTGAATAAGCCCACAGCCTTGTACCCTTGCTCTAGTCCATCAATCGGTCCACCTCATTTGTCGGCTTGTGCCCAACATTCTTTCTTATAGCCTGCTCTTGGTGCTTATAGTCAGCAACCATAGCACCAAGTTTACTCAAAGTAGGAAAAAAATGAGCAGCATGAGTGGTCTCACGACAAAGATAACAACCATCACGATATGGAACCCCTTTCTTCCGGTTCTCATAGTTCTTGCAAAAATGTGAGGGCTGGTTGCGATTGCCTCCATAGTCACTACCTAAGTTCATGACTGCTTTACATTTGTTCTTGTTGATATACAACTTAGGAGGAATATTTTGGCTCCAGTTGTCCCTCTCCTTTGACGAATCTGCCCGACAATCAGTCAACAATTCAGCTACTGCAATCACCTCATCTACATTGTCGACTTGTCACCTTTGAAGCTCTTGTTTGGCCCAGTTTTGAAGGCCATCCATGAAATAAAACAAGTGGTCTTCATTGATCAGATTTGGGATTTGGAGAGTGAGTTTGGTGAACTCTTAAACATAGTCACAAATGGAAAATATTTGTTTCAACTCCCTCAACTTCCTACGAGCTTCGTGAACTACATTTTGGGGATAAAATTGATGTTTCAGTTCATCCTTGAACTACTTCCAATCATCAATGGAACAAGTGTCTTTATCCATGTCCACTTTTTTCTTATGCCACCACAACATAGTGGTGTTGTGCAAATATATCGTTGCCATTCTTATTTTGGCAGCCTCATCCACCATATTAACATGCTCAAAATAGGCATCCATTTTCCACAAGAAGTTATCAATATCTTGAGTACTCCTTTCACCACGAAACTCCTTTGTTTTAGGAGCTTCAATATGAGTTTTTTGGATAGTGATGAGGCCATGTCCATCAATAATTGAAGATTGCTCCACCTACTACCTCAACGTTTCCATCTCTCAATGTGGCCATGTCCATCAATAATTGAAGATTGCTCCACCTACTACCTCAACGTTTCCATCTCTCAATGTTAATCGGAAAGAGCTTCCGTGAGCTTGAGCTCAAGGATAGTCAGTCCTTTCTTGTGCTCTTCACCTTGTTGAACAAGGTTTTGTTTGACGTTATCAAGTCCCTCAAGTGCTACAGACTCAAGAAAACCTAAGTTGTTCTAAAAAATAACAATACAACTATTCAAAGCTACCAAGTAACCTCAACGCCAATTATCTTCTCGTCAAGGTAGCAGGTTGCAAAACACTCAGCTTCTTCAACATGATCTTTAGCACTGGTTGGGGCTTGAAAGATATCCCTAGCCCTACTTCTATCACGTTTCTTAGCAGCATCCTTCTTAACATCTTGCTTCTTCTCAAGATTTGGTTTTTCCACACGTTGTGCCTTCGTTGCCATGTCTAAAACTGTTGCTCTAATACCATTTGTCATGGGCCTATTTTTTGTAGGGTCATGGGACAACCTCATAAGCTAACGTCACTCCTCAAAGGCTTCAATCCTAAGTAAATAAATCAACACCCAAGTGCTAGATGAAACACTCCACATAAGACAAGCAAACATAAGGAACTTGAAAGGAAGAACAAAAGAATATTTGGGAGGCAAGTGCCAAGTTTTTGTTATATTTTTCTAAGAGTCAAAATTGATTACAAGCTGTCCAAAGGGACCTGAATATATACATGATAATACCAACAATTAGAAGGAATTAAAAGTCAATAAAAAGTCCATATACATGTTTTCTAGACAAAGGAAAAAGACTTAGCAAAAAGCTAGTTAATAACCTGCTGAGAGCGACCCTTCATGGACAATAAATGAGTCTAATGCTTGTCTAAATAATGTTCCATGGTTGGAGACATGTTGGCACTTGAAATGGAACTCATGGAATTAAAAGACGAAGCTGCCCCATCCTCGGAAATGCAAAAAATTAACGTAGGCGTGTGCGGAGTGACACACAACGCTTCATCAATCTATTTTGAGTAAAATCATATTTTCAATATTATTTTTCCTTCCCACAAAATTTAATTGTCACTGCTTGAAACATGAGATTGCCCTAAAAGATTCACTGTTGGCTTTTGTGGAGAAAACATAATCTTATTTGATGAAGAGATTCCATAGTTCTTTAGTACTTGAAAAAATAGAATGAAAGTATAGTTATATGAGATGTCTTATACTTTTCAAGCCTGAGTTGCAATAGAAACCTTTCCATCCATATCTGCAAATACATATGCATTACAAATTGACCAAATAACTTTCTTAATACAATGAGAATATGCAATTGGCTCTTGATGGAGGCCAACATATTCATATTCATATTCTATACCAAGACTTTAATTGGGATGCAAATTGTTATGATCCTAACTTTAATATGATGTATCTTGCCTTAACCTATCAAAATATGTCAGCCTAAAACATCAATCACACAGATAATAGTGGAAATGAAGTGAAAATAACATTCGGATAAGGCAAATAAACAGATAAGTAAGTCACAACTCTAAAACACTCCCAAAACTTTGTAATAACCTGACCCAACACTGTGAAGTATTGTCCGCTCTTGGGTCTAGCCTATCACGGATTTGTCCCTTTGGGCTCATCCCAGAAGGCGCCTCACAGTATATAGACCAGTCCTTTACTTAAATAGTCCAGGAATCTCCCTCTCTTTTCAATATGGGATTTTCCTAAGTGAGCCAGGCATTACGTATTGCCATCCCTACACTCACCCCCCGTAGGGACTTAGCGTCCTTACTGAGGTTTGCCCCACTACCGTACTAGTCAAGAGTCGGCTCTGATACTATCTGTAACGATCTAGCCTAACACTGTGAAGTATTGTCCACTCTTGGGCCTGGCCTATCATGGATTTGTCCCTTTGGGCTTATCCCAAAAGGCGCCTGACAGTATATAGACCAGTCATTTACTTAAATACCCAATATCTCTCCTATATTTTGCTGATATGGGACATCTCATCTCAAGATGGGTTGTTACACAAGTTTAGCAAATAATATAAAACTAATACAACAAGAGTTCTTAACGATATTCATTATTAATGGAAAATTAGTAATTAAAAGACATGTCAACAAGGATCATCAAATAAAATAAAAATAAATAACATGAACTAATATAGAACTCAACGTGAAAACAAATCAACAATTATAGATCAAAGAGCTGCCCAAAATTAATTTACGATTACCAGAGATATCCAAGACAAGCACTGATTTAATACA
>DF360085.1:48033-66446 GCA_000787875.1 Solanum virginianum | reverse complement strand
GTGGTGTAAGGGCTATGATATGTATTTATGCTATGAGCCTTGACTCTCTTGTTCTTGATGTCTATGATATGGATGTTTACCCTTAGTCCCGATTTCCCTTGATTATGCTTATCTCATATTGTTATTTTTATTGCTTCTACGACCAAAGATGTGTAATAATATGCTATGAGGCTTGTTTGGGGTTCCTTCGGGTTCCGCATTCGGCGGTCACATCTAGGCCCTAGGTCTAAGGCATGACAAAGATGGTATTAGAGCACTTTGTTGTTAGATCCTTGGAGTCGGACACATCGCATCGATTAGAGTCTTATTCATAGTTATGTTGTACACCACAACTATGAGAAGGAGGCTATGAGACGTTTTAGGAGATGTTTCCCTTCTTCATGCTCTAAGTCATGCAATAAAGTTAAAAGTAAGTTTTTTCCTCCTAACAATTGTTCTTTACCATGTTAGTTGATCATGCCTAACACAAGAGAAAGAAGAGCTCACACTCCCGAGGGACAACCGGCTAATGGAGAACTTCGGGAGGCTCTCACTTTGTTTGCACAAGTTGTGGCCAACCAAGCCAATCAAGGGGCCCAAGCCCCTCATGCTCTTACATCGGCTTCTCGGGTAAGAGACTTCATGAGGATGAGCCCATCGGAGTTCTATGGGTCAAGGGTGGATGAAGACCCACAAGAGTTTATTGATGAGACTTATAAGGTATTGGCCATCATAGGTATTAGATAAAAACATAAGGCGGAGTTGGCGGCCTACCAACTCAAAGGGGTAGCACAAATATGGTACAATTAATGGAAGGAGGAGAAGAGAGTCAATAATGTGGTTCTATGGGAAGAGTTCAAGGCGGCCTTTCTTAATCGATTCTTTCCTCTTGAGCTTAGGGAGGCCAAATTGGTAGAATTCACAAATTTGATACAAGGGTCAATGAGTGTGAGGGGGTATGCCCTCAATTTCAACTAAGTCTCTAAGTATGCTCCTTACTTTGTTGCTGACAAAAGGGCTAGAATGAACAAATTTGTAATGGGTATCTCCGACTTGGTGAATGAAGAATACTAGTTTTCTATGTTGATTAATGATGTAGATTTGTCCTACCTCGTGATTTATGCCGAACAACTTGAGGGTGAAAAGATTAGGAAGAAGAGGAGGGGAGAGTCCAAAAGGGCTTAGTTTGAGGATAATCGGTTCCAACAAGGTATCAAGTATCAAGGCCAAGGGTCTTCTAGTGCTCCAAACAAGAGACTTGCTATGGAAGGAATGGATAGACCAAGGTTCTAAGGTGGCGATGGTGGAATGAGTTTTCCAAAATGCCCAAAATGTGAAAAGCAACATCATGGCAAATGCTTAAAGAATTCAAGAGCGTGTTACAAGTGTGGGAAAGATGGTCACAAGCTTATTGATTGCCCTTATGTCCGGAGCAAGGGAAAAGAGGGTCACCCTCAAGGTCAAGGTGGTCATGTGAATCAAGAGGCCCAAGATCGGTATATTGATCAAGGAGGTGCTCCAAGACATAATTGCTTCTATGCTCTTCAAAGGAGGCAAGGGGTGGATGAGGTGCTCGATGTTGCTACCGGTATGTTGAAGTTTCCTTTTGTTGTTAGTGGGCTTCATGTGTGTTCCGGATGGTTATGTGGACTTTTATGTATATCCCATTAGTGAGTCTATTGTTGCTAGAAAGGTCTATGGAAATTATTTTGTGGTCATGTTGCATGTACGTCTTGACCTATGTTTTTGTTGGATTAGATATGGTGGATTTTGATGATTATACCAGGAATGGATTAATTTCATGCATATGGTGTCTCCATTGATGGTAGGGTCCGTAGAGTTAGATTTTAATTTCCTAATAACCCGTCTTAGAGTGGTAGTTAAGGGATAAGTCCATTTCTTATTTTGGGGTACAACTTGATCTCCAAGGGATTGCATTTATCATCTTGTAAGAGTTAGGGGTATTGAGCCTAAGTTATTTCTATTAGGTTGTTGTCGGTGACCAATGAGCTATTGAATGCCCTTTTCGGTATGGTGAATTTGGGGTGGTGTCTTTTGGTTGACTTATGCAATAGTCATGTCTATAGGTCTCATGAATAGGGTCTTTAATCCCTACCTTGTTATGTTTGTGGTGGTCCTTGGTGATGATATGTTGATTGTTTCTGGAAGTGAGGAAGAACTTGTGAATCATTTGAGGGTGATGTTGTGAATTTGGAGGAGGTGAGGTTACTTGTTATTATGGAAAGTGGAGACCTTTGGGTAACAAGAAGTGGTTGGAGAAGTTTACTGGTTGACTAGGTTGGGTGAGGTTGAGAGTGGTGGTGTAAGGGCTTTGATGGTTTTTAATCTTCTATGGTTGAAGGGGTCTAGTAAAATAAGTCTTTGATTTCCACCCTGATAGAGTTGGAGGTCTTGGTGAAGGATAGTTGAGTGGAGGTTGTCTCCCAAGGGGGATATGGTGGTTCATGGTACCAAGTGGACTAGGTGTGTTTATGGTTGACAAATGAGTTTTGGTCATAAGTCCTTACAGAGTGTAGAGGAAGATTGGTAAGGTTGCATACGAATGGGAGTTGTCAATGGGTATGGTGATGTTTTGCTCGGTTCTTCATGCTTCTAGGTTGAGGGGATGTGTTGATGACTCTAGTTTCAAAGAACTCCTTGAGGTTGTGGGTGTTGTGGAGGATAATTTGACTTAAGAAGAGGTCCCGGTGGAGGTATTGGACAGAAGGGTGGAAGAAGTTGATTGATAAGGATGTGGTGTTCATTAAGGCTCTTTGGAAGGTTCGTCTAGTCAAAGTATCTTTCAGGGAGGGGCATGGAGAAATAATATCCACATCATAATGAGTTGCATTCCTTGATCATGATTTACAAGCATGTTTTACCTTAAGTATTGTTCATGCATGCCATGTTGCTAATGTACTATTTCTTACTACTCTTTTATTTCTATTCAAGCCTATGATGACATGTCAAGTCCTTTCATAATTCCAAGCCTTATGTGAAGCCCCTATGTCATTTGCATGCATCCATGTTTATGTTAACAAGTTCATGATGATTCTTGACACTTATATTGATGTTTTGAAGATGGTGTTTTTAAATGTGTTGTAGCATTCTCGTTGGGAATGATTTTTTCATGATTATTCTTCTCATATATGTTCTTTTGACATTGGGGGATGAATGGTCCCAAGGAGAGATATTGTAACAACCCCAAAAATTGTCGAAAATATACATCGGAACTGCCCGGAATCTTAATTTTCATATATCTTAAAATCCATGCGTTATTTCAAAATTTTGACTTTATATTCTTGTTCAGGGGGTCAAATTTAGGAGGAAAAGGGTCTAACCCCGATTTTAGAGCAACCGTTGCAAAATCCGAAAGTTCAAGATGTCAAATTCCAGTAGCTACTTCGCGTCACTGGCGCGACGCGCCAGTATATTATTTTGGTGTCAGTTTTTTTAATTCGGTCCAAGAATTTTAAGTCTTAGGCCTAAGCCTTCCCACACGAGAAATTACCTATACTTAGCCATAT
Organism: Solanum virginianum; assembly: GCA_000787875.1. NCBI lineage: Eukaryota > Viridiplantae > Streptophyta > Magnoliopsida > Solanales > Solanaceae > Solanum > Solanum virginianum. The sequence goes on along the minus strand of DF360085.1, from coordinate 62,940 downwards.
TTTGCCTTCATATCATACAAGACATTCCCGAATACTCACTCAAACACTCAGTATTATATTTCTCTCAAATTTCAAGTGCCTAAACCCTCTCCGAATCTTAAGGAATTTAACCAAGCTTCAAATCTCCATCTCCAATTTTCATCAAACTATTCTCCAAAGCTAAGGTGTGTGGATTTCTTTCATGAGTTGCTTTCACTCATGATACCCAAGCTTCCTTTTCTTAAAAATTGCATGATTTAAAGTTGATTTACTCATGGGTCTTATTTATTATGAAAATCATTGCACACTATGTTGGGGTTTATGAAATTGGGACTATTTTACTATGTTTTGAGCTATGTATCTAAGATCTATTATCCAATTTGATGAAAGGCTTTGATACGAGTCTTATGAGTATTGAGTCTTGGGAGGAGTATCGAGCACCGAAACAGGTAAGAGTAAGTCCCACTCGCACTCATTAACTTGAAAGGCTTTGATGTATATTGCTTGAGGGTGTTACCACGTATCTATTGATGGTTTTACATTGAATTTTCTAGGATGATTTCACTCTTGAATTGCATGGTTTACACTAGTACTACACACCCTCTAAGTGTTTGATAAAATATCCGATTTAGGGTTCTTAAGGAATTGATGATCCAATGCATGTCTTATGAGTTGAATGACTACATGATGATGAAATGATAATAAAAGGCATGTATATATGTTTGTTTAAATCATGTAAAGCTCCTAAGGTATTTCAACTGAATTGTTGGGCTCTCATGTCGTTATGTTCTTGGGAATTGTTGATGATCTATTGAGTTCTTATGCTAAGGTTTATGCTCTTGTCAATTGTGAAGCCTACTAGAAGGGGTTATGAATTATGCTATGTGCTTTATCCTCTAGTGCAAGGCCAATTCCTACATGTAGGGGTTATGAACTATGTTGAACACTTTACCCTCATGTATGAATCAATGCTACTCATTTACTCATATCCACACGTAGGGGTTATGAACTATGTTTTACTTCTTACCCTCATGTATGGTTTGAGGTTATGCAATATATACACATGTAGGGGTTATGACTTATACTACCTTTACCCTCATGTGTTATTCACTTACTCGCTCCTACATGTAGGGGTTATGAACTATGATCCACTCCCTACCCTCGTGTGTGATTTGGGGTTATGCAATATACTCATGTGAAGAGATTATAAACCATGTGATATGCCTCACCCTCATATGTATACATGTAGGGGTTATAACCTATGCTACTTTTTACCCTCATATGTTATTCATTATCTCTTGTTTACATGTAGGGGTTATGAACTACGTCATCTCTTTACACTCATGTAATACCATTACCTATTGGAAGGGGGTTATGACTTATGTTATATCCCTCACCCTCTAGTATGAGGTATTTGGATGATCTAATCATGTCATCTTATTGTGTTAGCAAGTTATGCAAGTACGATTATGTTCAAGCATGTTTTATTACAAGCATTGTTCATGCACGTCAGATTGCTAATATCTTATCTCTTGTTACGATTATGCATTTTGATTATATTGACTATCTTTTGTTGCATTGTATCCCACATACATAGTACATTTTCACATGCTAACGCATACTTTATGCCTACATAATATCACCATGTAGGAACCGGAGCCCCACTTGAGCATCTCCACCTACGTGGCTAGTACGGTTTCGCTCAAGCTTGTTGGTGAGTCCTCCATTTCGAGGACGGTTCTTATTATCTCATGTTATGTTCTAAACTATCTTCCTTTTATGTATACATTAACTATGAGGGTGAGCCCGATTGCTTGTCTTGGCCCCCGCTCTTATCTATGTAGTAGAGGTGTTGTTGGACATGATATGTATCTATGCTATGAGCCTTGACTCTCTTGTTCTTGATGTCTATGATATGGAAGTTTACCCTTAGTCCCAATTCCTCTTGATTATGCTTATCTCTTATTGTCATTTGTATTGATTCCGTGATCAAGGATGTGTAATAATATCCTATGAAGCTTGTTTGGGGTTCCTTCGGGTTCCCCATTCGCCGTCACGTCTAGGCCCTAAGTTCGGGGTGTGACATATGTAAGGCTAAACTAAAGCATGAGATTGTTCTCCCATGTGCTTCATTGATGGTAATAGAGGAGTTGAGAGTCCATGAATCTCCATACATGTTTCTTGAAATACTTTCTTTTATTATTTCCTTGAAAATTATATCTATTACATGTATTTTCAGATGTTAATAATCATCATAAACTTGTTTTCTTGAATCAAGTACTTTTCATAAGATATTGTATAAACCCTATATATTAATTTATGAAAGTATGCATGAATGAACCTTGGGATGGAGTCTAAAGCTTGACTTGAGTATGTTGATTGAAATCTTGATATGAGTATGAGGTTGAGTTAATTGAGCCTGATGATCCTATGAGTATCCATTAGTGAATTCTTGAGTCTTGTCTGAATGACTTCTTCTTTATAATGATCTGAGTCCTTGAGTTCATGAATGAGAATTGAGTTAATTGAGATGAGTTAAAGTCTTTAAAAGCAATAAAGGACTGTAGAGTTTGAGTTAATGAGATGATGAGAGTCTCCATGAGACTAATTGAGTTGATGAGTGCCTCCATGAGGATAATTTGAGATGAGGAAGAGTCTTATGAGTATTGAGTCTTGGGAGGAGTATCGAGCACCGAAACAGGTAAGAGTAAGTCCCACTCGCACTCATTAACTATGTCGCCAAGTGTGGGAAAGGGATTGAACCATTACATCACATAGTCCCTGCTTGAAATAAAGTCCTTGAAATAATAGAGGACTGTATAGTTTAGATCCCTTGTGTATCATATTTGTTCCTTACCCGGCAAGTAAGGAACGGTTGTGGCAATATCAACGGGATTGTTGTACAATCACTGGATCATAAGCGATTGTTGTCGGATAAGAGAAACTCCCAAAATGTTCCCACTTAGAGTACTCTGAGTCGAGTCAAGTCGAGTTGAGTTGAGTCTGAGTTTATTGATGAGCTTTGATTGGTTGATGGGTCACTTGTCTACTCTTTATTCTTGCTTTAGATAGACATTTGACATTCTGATTGAGTATTATGTTGAGTCAATATTGTTCTATATTATTCCACCTATTTTTGTTTCATTCACTTATTTTATATACTAGTACATTCCACGTATTGATGTCTCCTTTTAGAATGCATCATTTTATGATACAGAGGCAGGTACTAGAGATCATCAATAGGTGCATCATTGAGGATCTGAGCATTTCAGCTGAGTTGGTGAGTCTCCTTTACTTCGGAGGATTATTGCATTTATTTTCATCTTGCTATTAGAGTTAGTCTCTGAGTTAGCTTTATTTTATTTTAAGGTAGCCATGGGTCTAACATTGGCACCACTTGATATTGATAGAGGCTTCATAGACTAGAGTTAGAGTATTGATGTTGAGACCTATTGAGCTAGTTTCTTTCTATTAGTCTTTTATCCATTGATATTATTTTGAGACTAGATTGCCCTTACTATCTTTATACTTCTGCTAGTATTATAGAGTTTATTGATTGAATAAAATGATGAGGCCAAGTGGTTCGCTTGGGGACTAGCAATAGTCTCTAGGTGCCGGCCACTTCTAGGGTACCCTCCCGAGGCATGACAATGATGATCTACGCTCGAGCTTTAATATGGAAGAACCTTGGTTTCTGTCCTTAGGCTTAATAGGCCATGTGAAGCTAAATTGACAAAAATCTTACTTTGTCTTCCGAAAAATAAAGTCGAGTAAACTGATCCGAGTAGAATAATTTTCGCGTAGCTTTTAGTATTTTTCTCTTGTTTATTTTAATTATTATTTGGGATAGTTAGTAGTTAGATTTGTACTTATTCTCCTCATTTATTTGTTTAAATTCTTTCTTATTATCACTTAGAATTATTTAATATAGGTTTCTAAAAATAAGAGATCTTATTTGTTTTAACCCCCACATAAATACGAGATACCATCGGGACCTGCCTAAGGACCTCGAAGGATGTTTAACACCTTTCCTTCGAGGTAACTAGAACCCTTACCTGATCTCTGATTGACTTTGACCTTAGACTTAGATTTAGACTTAGAATGATGTCCTAATGCACCTTAAATTCATTAGTTGGCGACTCTTCTTCATTTAAAATTTTCAAAAGAGTCTTTATCACGATGTCGATCAGGTTCCCGTCTTTTCACGAGAAAAAATGGGGCGAGACATGAACTCCAGCTACAGCCTTCAATTTTGCTGCATTTTTGCATAGCAATATAATTGGAGCTCACTTGATTATTTCATTTTTCTCCATTCTTACATACCAACAAAACTAGGGCCCACTTGCAATAATTAATAATTTAACCAAAATTGAAAACAATTTAGGAAATATTACACAACTACACAACATATTTTATCATATTTTCTAATAATCCCTACCGTTCAAAAAAATTACAAAATCCCTTATTTCTACTCTCTCTTTCTCTCTCTCTCTCTCTCTCTCCCTCTCTCTCTCTCCAGCTTGTAGATACATAGACTATTATTTCTCTCTCCTCCTTAATTTATCCTACATTATCTCCTAATTTTAAATATTCTAATCAATATCTACATAATCTTCCTATTTTTCAGTTATCTAATCAATCTTTTAACGATTAGTTTCAATTTTAAATTTTTTATTATTATTTTCAAACTAAACAAAAAGGGAAGAAATTGAAAAGTCTCCAATTTCTCTCCCAAACCCTAGTGTCTTCCATTTTTCATCTACTTCTTCATAGCAATGATGAGTATCATTCTAAGAAATAGGAAAATCCTTAATCAAGTATCAACTACCCAGACCAAGCACCTTATTTTAAGTATCAAGTATCTACTAAACAAAAAAATATAAAACATATGTCAGATATCAATTATCAGTAGTTTGATAAGCACAACTGTTTCTTCTTAAAGTATCAAATACCTAAAGCTCCGATTCTAACGATAAGTATCATTCTAAAAAAATATGAAAATCTTTAATCAAATATCAACTACCCAGATCAAACAACTAATTTTAAGTATCCAGTATCTACTAGACAAAAAAACATAAAACTTATATCAAGTATCAATTATCAGTAGTTTGATAAGCACAAGCGCTCCTTCTTAAAGTACCAAGTACCTAAAGCTTCTATTCCAACGATGAGTATCATTCTAAAAAACAAGAAAATCGTTAATCAAGTGTCAACTACCCAGATCATGCACCTAATTTTAAGTATCAAGTATCTACTAGACAAAAAAACTAAAATTTATGTCAGGTATCAATTATATCATTGCATTTCAGGAAACAACATCTCTCATATGCATATTCTCAAAAACCAAGTATGCCGCATCCAAACATCTACAATCACCATAAAAATGAATCAAAGAATTAAGAACAAAGATATCAAGACTTCCCCCCCCCCCCTTTTTAACTACCATCCCATGAAGTCCCGTCCCAAATTTAAAAGCTTTAATTTTGGTAGAACCTTTGAACACAAATCGGTAAGTAAATTTACTGGGAAACTCACGATCCTCATAAAGCATGTTGACAAATATCAAGTCTGATGAAGTATCTGAACCCGCCATTGTAATTCTGCAGCGAATCAAGAAAAATTAACAAGAACAACAACAAATTTTAAATCAAAAAAAGTATCCAATAAATGAAGCTTAAATTCTGCTGAAAGTTTGAAGAGATTCCGAGCCAGCAAAAGTACCGTTCTTTATTCACCGAAGCAACTAATGGCAATGATCAAATTTTACAAAATTCTACTGAAGAGGAAAAGATTAGGTTTGCACTAAATAGATTCAGCCCATTGTGTTTAGTTTTGGGTGGGTGATTGCATTTAGTTTTTCAGTTCAGCCCGTTTTTAGCGTAACTAGTTGACTTATTTCCCTTTTTTTCGACATGTATCAAATGAGTTTGAAGGTATCAATAGGCCTAATAAATATGGGATTTTTAGTAATTTAGAAAATAGTTGGTATAAAAAGAAATTAACCTTATACAGTACCGGACTTGTAAAACTTTTACAAAACTTATTGACACTCAAAATTTTGTATGCATAATCATAAATTAGAACAAAATAAGTAACATATACTATTTAAAACTAACATACAATATACTATAAGTCGCAATAATTAACAACTTAAATGTTTTTTAAAATATATTTAAAAATCTAAAAGTATCACACAAATCGAGATAAAAAATAACATGTGTGGCTCCATGCCTGATTAATTTTTTAACTAAACTAAATATTGTCTTCATTTTAATCAATTTCTCCTATTTAATTTGGCAAGAAAATTAATAAAATTTCTAAATGTTGTGATCTTAAATTAAATATATGTCAAATTATTTAAGTCAAATGTACCAAAAAAATATTTTTTGATCTTATGACAACATGTCATGTGGAAAGTTAAATTTTAAAAGTTGCCAAAAAAAAATATTCTTTTTTAGATGAACTAAAAGGAAAGGACAAACAAATTCAAATAAATGAAATATAATATTTTAAAGGCAGAATGACCTGGGAGGCCCTTATATTTAGTTCCGTTTGTCACCTAGACCCTTCTACACAGGACTTTGCCAAGAGAATCTTCGTACCTACTTAAACGCAAAATTTTAAACACTCCTGACCATTGACCAAGCATATGTGGCATTAATATTGCTGATTTTGAAGGACGCTTGCGTCCACGCACTTCTAAGCGAGTGAGTCAAAATTTTACATAAAAAAAATATTTTTAAAAAATTTAAAATATAATAAACATGGCCAAAGAAGAAGAAGAAGTCATTTTCTTCAAAGCTTTCTTCAAAAAATTTCTTCTTCTCATTCTATCATTTTCCACTATTTCCTTCTTCTTCGAATTCATTTACCATTCTCACTCATCCCTTAGTCCTTTTCATTTAGTTTGGCCACAATTTTAATTTCATGAGTATTTTTCGTATTTTATATGAATAATATGAAAGATAATAGTGGGTATTGAAAAACTCCATTAATAAATTTGATAAAGCTTTGAGCATTTGGTTTTTGTTTCATAAATTCAAAATTGCAATGAAGATTTGTTGAGTTTGTGTTTTTTTTTATTTTAATGAGTTAATGTGATGGATAATGGTGGGTGTTGAAAAATTAAAAACTCCATTGATAAGCTTGATAAAGCTTTGAGAATAATTAATGGGTTTTGTTAATTTATTCGGGTCGTGACAATAAAGCTTTTAGAATAATTAATGGGTTTTTGCGAATTTATAAAATAAATTTAAAATTGGAATGAAGATTTGTTGGGTTTGTGTTTATTAACCTGTAGTGTAAAATTCAAGGCAAATAGGTAAGAATTTCACCCATTTGACGTGAATTTGATGCTCAATTTGAGAGCAAATATGGAGAAAATAATGTTCAAGGGTTTAGTTTAGGGTTCTTGAGTAAGATTTTGAACCTTGAAAGGTGGAAGAACAAGGTGAAGAAACTTTTGAAAGAGAAAAGAAATGTTTGTTGCTATGGAGAAATAAGTTTTAACATATCATTTCCTATGTGAAATTTTTAAATGACGTGAAAATTTATCTATGCTCGATTGTAACTCATGCACCAATGTCAGGTCGAAAAAGTATTTAAAATACTGCGTTTCAGTGGGTACGAGGGTTCTCTTGGCAAAGTCCTAAGTGGAAGGGTCTAGATGACAAATGGAACCAAGTATAAGGACCTCCTAGGTCATTCCACCTATTTTAAATTTAAATTGATCATACAAATAAGAGTATAAAAATAACCAAACATATTTATTGGCTCGGGCAATGCCCGGACTGTTGTAGGTTCGAACCTCAACGACAACATTTTCATTTTCTTTCATTTTTACATACCAATAGAAGTGGGGGCGACTTATAACAATTAATAATTAAACCAAAAATTGAAATTTTTTATTGATTGTCAAAATTTTGTGTGCAAAATATAACTTGGAACAAAATAAGTAACATATATTATTTAAAATTAACATAATTAATGACTTAAATTTTTTAAACTATATATAAAAAATCTATCATTGATGAACTACAAAAGGACAAATAAATTAAAACGAATAAAATATCATATTTTAAATTTAAATTTAATCATATAAATAAAAATATAAAAATAATCAAACATATGTATTGGATCCGGGCAACGCCCTAACTAGGTTGACTAGAATAAATTTAGAAAAGTTAATTAAAGTTCTTTTAACTAACTCTCTACGAGTGAAAAGTGGAAAATATTTTATTGGAAGAAAAATAACTTGATGGATATTTTGGTTAGTGGCAATAGGCATTTAGAGGAAATGTCATTTCAAATAGAGATGATGTTGAATTTTTTGTTCCTCTTTAATCTAAAAATCAAATTTTAAAAGTGTTGTCCATGTAATGTTAAACTTGAAGTTTTATTCTTCAACGAACATAATCAAAAACTAAAAAAAAAAAAAAAACATCCATTTGAAGGGTCATTCCTCAAAATACTTGGAGCTTTTCTGGGCTTGGCCCATTTCAATGGAATGTGACAAAATGTACAAATCTTTATCCATTCATTTTCTCCACTAACACTAATTTGGTGTTAATATATTTTGAACAACCATCATTAATGACTTATTTAAAATTTTAATTCAAAAATTAAAAGTAGTTTTTTCAAGTAAAAGTAGTTTTTTGAATGGGGGTGGTTGGAATTTGATTGAAACACACACACACACACACATATATATATATATATATATATATAATTTGAGAAAGATTGGAGGTGATTTAGAGTCAAAATTAAAATCTGAAATTTAGTTGGGGAAACATCACTGAGACACATGAATATCACAAAGAGATATACATGAATATACCGGAGAAAATACAATGAATATATATACCGCAAGTACCAAATTGGTTGGATCTTTTCCATTTTCCTTTTAATTTATGTGAGAAGATTGAAGAAAAACTATCGATAATTTGCTCCAATTTTCAAAGAAACAAAATGTACAAGCACAGCATCAACCAAACTCTACTTTAGAGATTCTCCCTTTTATCTTTTTCTCAAGCTAAATATCTTCCTGTATATGTTGGTTATTTTTGGTCACTGTTCAAGTTATATTCATATATGTAAAAATTTGTAAGTCAATTCATTTTCAAAGTTAAAGAATATGGTATCTCAATGTTGTTAAAACTATTTTTTTCACGATTTCAATTATATGTAACTGAATTCAGTCATTATTTTTTCATGAACTCTAGCTCTCTTTTTTTAAAATTAATTTTTGGAGGTACATTCATATACGACTGAAGTTCAACTATTTTTGTTTGAACTTTCGACTGAAATGCAATGAACTTCAACCATGTGTAACTTTAAATATTTTTATCTAGAAAGTTTTGTTAAGCCAAATCACATACCCAGACTAGTGGCACGGGTCGTGACACTAGTCTCCTTATGTAATGACTCTCTAGTTTGATTTATGAATAAAAATTCTTTATTACTTTTTCTATTCAACAATAATTGTTCATTATTAACTTGACATAAGAATTAAGAAGCAACATATGATAATGATTATTTTATCAAATCACACATTAAATATAATAAATACAATATCTTAAAAAAATAATAGGAAAATGACGATAATTAATGATAAGAATAAATTATGAATTAAGTGTAAAATTATCTTTTAGTTTCATAAATAAATAAATATTATTAAATATTTATTTTAGTATAATAAATGAATAAAGATGAACGTAGGTAATAAAAAACAAAAAAATTTATGCCAAACTTTGAAAGGTTGTTGATTGAAATCTGTCAAAATTGAGGACCCATCAAAGGAGAAAACAGAAAAGCAAATGTGACATATTGAGGAGTATGTTCTGTTTTGGTCAAACCACATCTTCTTTGAAAAAAAAAAAAAAACCATTTAGGCCCCGTATATTTTTAAATTTTCAACCACCCCCATTAATTTTCATCATTCTTTTGACTTGCCTGACTTTTTTTTCTTTTAAATTTATATTCTTGAATTTAATAAACTTGTGAATAAAGGTGGATCAACAATATAATTTATACCTTTCTTCGAATACAATAATATAATGTTGACTTAAAACTCTATATATGTATGGTCTATTTCACTAAATAAGTTTAAGTAGTCCCTCTGTCTTGATTTTATAAATGAAAGTGATATAAAATAAGTTATAAATATTTATATAGTTATAAATTATTTCATTATGACTTGTGTCACCTAATCCATCATATGCAGAGATGTATCTTATGGGTATGGCTTAGGTGTTTTTATTAGAAAAAATTAGCTATCTACACATCCTTATTTATCATATTTTCTAGTATTCCATGAACAAGAAGGGCAAACCTGCTGCTCTAAAACTTCCGCTATGCGGGGGTTCGGGGAAAGACCTGCATGAGATACTGTGAAGTTGAGTATTCTGCTCTAAAACTTCCGCTATGCGGGGGTTCGGGGAAAGACCTGACCACAAGGGACTATTGTTCGCAATCTTACCTTACATTTTTGCCAAAGGCTATTTCCAAGACATGAACCAATGACCTCCATAACATTTCAAAGTTTTCTCTTTTTCCTCCAAAACCTCACTCATCCAAATATATTACTTCTTATTTTCTCTCATTCTATTTTCATTCCTCCAATCTCGCATATTTTTTCTCCCTCAACCGTATCAATTACTTCATTCATTACAATTTTGAATTTCAAATTGAATCTCTCTCCAGTCAATCGATTTCAATTACCTCAATAGAAAGTTTTTCGTCTTCTCCATCTGAAAGTTTATTTATCTGTGTTTTTTTTTTTTTGCATATTCAAAGTTTCAAAAGTTCATCCATCTGTGTTCTTTTTTTTTTTTAAAAAAAAAAATGCATATTCAAAGACCTGATACATATGAATGATGCTCCTTCTTTTAACATTGGGATTATCCGGTTAAACTTAATATTGGTTGTGTTTATGATTAGACAATGAAAATTGGGCTGAAAACAAATTCAAATGATTGCACGATCCATTATCAACGATGAATTAGAATATTGAGAAGGCGAAAGCGAAGAAAGATGTACCTTTGTCTTCTAAAGTGATTGTGAAAAAAACCCAAAAAAAAGATAGAAAATTAGATTTTTTAAGCAAATAAGATTATGAAAAAATTACCTAAGTGAAGACCTTTTAATTAATATTTATCAAAATTAAATGTACTTTTGTTTTATTACCACATATAGCAAAATGGGAGATTGGAGAGAATTAAATGAATTTTAACAGAAATATTGGACACTTCAATTAATTTGCTATATATGATTAAAAAAATTATGTTGCTATAATTGTTAAATATTATCTAAATATGGGGTAGTTATGTGATTTACCCATTAATTATTGCGGCTTTTTTATTTTTGCTTTTTTTTATACATGTAGGATTAAAAAATCATTTTTATTTTTAAAATAAATGTATAGTACGTTCGTTTCAACATTATGATACATTACACTTGACTTATATTTCAAGATAGATAGATTTATCATGACACATTACTATTTATGTATATTACTTAAATTGATAACTTGATATATTTGTAACACCCCTCAACATAGCTCGAAAAGACTCTATGATGCATTTTTTTAATACCTTAAATTCATGTAGAATTTCACAAATTTGACTTCATATTCTTGCTCAGAGGGCAAAATTGCGTGGGCAAACAGTTACCTACAAGGTATAGGTTGTCTGTGTTTGAAAAATATTTTTTTCGGTGAAATTTTCAACCAATAGGGGTATGCGACAAGTCCACGTCGCGGACTTGCCAACCCTAGTTCAAAAAGTCCTAAAAATTCTCTTTTTCACTTAAGGGCAATTGGGTAAACATTCAATACCTATATATATGAGAATCCTTCATTCTTCAGCCGTTTTCTAGCCCTCAAACTCACACAAACCTCTCAAAAATCCTCTCTAATCTTCTCAAACCTTCTATTCAATCTCTAGACTTCAAGAACTTTCTTTGGGATTTAAGGAAATCTAAGTCAAGCCCCAAGTTCTCCTCATATTTTTCTTCAAGAAACTCCTTGTTTAAGGTATGTGGGTCTTCCATCCATGGTTTCTTCCACCCATGGAGCTCCAAAACTATTTTTGTCAAATTTCTTGATTCTAATGACTATTTTTTTATGGGTGTTTTCTATTATCACTCCATTACATGAAATATGTTGGAAATTGTTGGTTATTTATTTATTGATGCATGGGCTCCTACTAATGATTGAGATTATGATATGCTTATTACATTAAGGTTTTTTAAGCTATGGCATCTTTGAAATATTTGAAAATGTTATGAATTTTTGAACGGTTTTCATGATACCTAAATTGGGGTTTTTGCATGTATGTTGGTGTGTTGTTTTGAATGATTCTTAAATGACTTTATTTTTACTCCACATCATATTTTATACTTTGAATTGCATGATTTAAAGCTTAAATACATATATTCATCATGTTTTGACTAAGTTATATGGCAAATCTCTTATGTGATGAAGGCTTTATGGTAGGACATGTGATTTATGAATGTTGTTAATGTTGAAGGGAAATTAGGCATGCTATGAGTTCATGAGAAAGTTATAAATGTTATGAACGAATAAAGCCATTTATTTGATATTATGATGTGATGGTTTGATGAGCTAGTTTATGATATTCTAAGTTATAAATATTGTGATACCATGAGATACTGTGAAGTTGAGTATTGTGTGAGATGAATTTCATGTTTTCATGTCCATGTTTGTAAAGATGATATGTACGATTGTGATGGGTTGTTTAAGAATGTTTTAAATTGATGATATTCACTATATGTCTTGAAGTATGATGTCCAAATAATGAGAAATGAAAGCTTATGACATTCTATGTTTATTATTGACTTATGAAAAGTTTCTTATGAATGATGAAAAGGTTTCATTATATGTAGGGAAAAGGTATAAATTCCCCCCTGAAGTTGTCCTGAAAAATCATTTACACACTTTAACTATATAAGTGACCTATTACAAACCTATATTACACAAAAGTAAATTTATTTCACCCTTCCTACCACAAACCCAGACATTAGTAGAGAGTGCGATGCACTCGCCCCGTTAGAATGCCACGTATTAAATGAACTCGTTTCGTTTTCACCTACATCCATTTTATTTCACTCATATACATTTCATTTCACCATATCCATTATCCATCCCATTTCACTCAAATCGTTCAACTTCTCCTAAGAAATAAACAAACTTAATCTCCAGTTTTGACCATAAATAGAAGAAATTTCTAAAGATTTCTTAAATTTATTGGAGGTTTCCAAAGGAAAAAAAAGAACATATAAGACCCATTTAGATTTGTTTCCATCGTGCTTACACTCTTCCAACAAACAGAATGCCATCTTACAGATCTTTATTGTAACCACACCATTTTACACAGTGTCATGTTCAACAAAGACAGTGCCATTCCAGCCATGGAATAAGCATGCCAAAATTTCTAACTCCATAACTATGCTTCTTCCCCATTTCTTTAACAACATAGTGTCATTTTACAGATCTGGCCACTATTACCAGCTCAATCAATTTCCAGGGGATGTCATGACATTCCACATTAAAGATGTAGAAACCAATAATATTATCAACCACCACATAGTACTTCTTCAATCAACTCAAAATCTGAAAAAAAAAATTTATGAAAAAGAGAGAGAGAGAGAGATCAAAATGAAAAAGAGATGATTATGAAAAAAGAGAGAAAAGAATAAGAAGTTACCTTTGAATTCTTCTTCAATTTGGGGGTTGAATCTCTAGATTTCGGTTGAAAGAATTATGGTTCTAAAATTTTTTGATTGAGAAATTTGGATCAGGTGGTGGACGAGTTTGTTCCTTTTAATTAAAAAAGGATAATTTCAATTTAAAAAAATCAAAAAAATCAGTTATATTAGATGACGACGTGCTAATAAAGGTTGGCAAAAATGCGCTTAGGATTTTGGGTAGGAAGGGTGAAATAAATTTACATTTGCATAGTATTGGTGTGTAATAGTCACTTAAATAGTTAAAGTGCGTAAATGACTTTTCGTGACAACTTCAGGGGGAAATTTATGCCTTTTCCCTTATATGTATTTTAGTTCATAAATGTGATGGAGGATAAGGTATATCAAGTATGTTGTGAAATTTGTTGAACTGATACGAAAGCCATATATTATTGAAAGGTCTTCTATATGATATTGTAGTGTACAAGTTTATGCATGTCATGACAATACTCTCTATATGCTATTTAGGACTAAATTAAACTCGTTGGAGTCAAGAATGAATGAATAAAAGAAACACTGCGCCTGTTGTCATGACAATACTCTCTATATGCTATTTAGGACTAAATTAAACTCGTTGGAGTCAAGAATGAATGAATAAAAGAAATGTCATCCCCCACCTAGTTATGATTATGAGACTATGATGTGAATTTCATGATTCATGCCTATGATTATTCCGTGAGAGTTTACTTAGCACCGCGTGGGCCTTGGGATGGATGTGAAAGCTCCCCGTTAGAAGAGACGTGAGATCTTTAATAGAATCCCATTGTCCTATAACTACGTACCACCATAGGAAATAGGAATCACCCGCTAGTAGAGGTTAATTTCTAGACCAATCGATAGTAGAGGTTGCTCAATAGCAAGACTTTAGTGGATTCACTTTGGCATCTTAGAAAGTCACCTTGGCAAGTGACTTCCCCCTTTCTTCCGGTGTAGGGGAAACATTGGGACTCCATGACTTAGCTCACATGGTTTATGTCGGTTAAAGGTTGCTCTCATATATGTTCAAGTTCTTTTCATGTTCCCAAGAGGTTGTCTTATGATAAATTAAATGGTCCCTTTATGTTTGCCAAAGGTGATTTAAAGTTCCTATGATTCAATGTTTTACAAGTTCAAATGGTATTTCCCCTAAAGGTACATGATGATGTCTACAAGTGTGTAAGGTGA
>DF360085.1:34333-47961 GCA_000787875.1 Solanum virginianum | reverse complement strand
TACTTGCATAATAAAATAGTCTTTTATGTAAAGTGATGTATTGTTCACCCAATAATATTAATACTTTAATTATGTATGACATCGTGCATTTATCACTAATTTAAGTTTATGTGACCTATCATGCATTCAAGTAAGGGTAAGTTCTTTATTTCTCATGTGCATTATTCCTTGTTCTATGGTGAGAGTAAAATGTCTAAATGATCATCTATATGTATATTTCAAGTTTATATAATTTATTTATTCTTGATTATGTTCATCTATACATCCCATTATGTTCTTTCTAAAGTTGTCCTTTATGTTTAAATAATATTAGCTTGGTTACAGTTTACTAATGCCTTTGTAAATGTATCATTTTTTATCACAAGACTTAGCATGAATCATTTCATTACTTATTTTCATATCATACATTGCATACCTACATACTAATACATTTCAAGTACTGATGCATACTTCTATGCCTGCATGATTTAACCATGTAGGGACCGTCGCTCATCGATATCCTCTACGTGGTTAGCTTTGAATCATTGAAAGAAGAGAGTTGGTGAGTCCTCTAGTTCGGGTACAATATCTAATTTCTATCTTAATTATGTTGAGACTTTATTCCACTTTACTTTCTAGTTTGAGGGTGAACCTTGAACATGTCTTAGCCCCTGTCTTATTCATGCTTAGAGGTGTTGTTGGATACTATTATGTGCCTATAATTTGATGTTGAGATTTCATGGAAATTTATCCCTTAGATCTTATCACTTATGTGATACTATTTGACGTTATTGATAGTGATGGAAAGTGATGAAAGTCCTAAGTCCCTATTTTCCCATAGTTTGAGTCCTACTTACCCTCTCCTTAGTACTTGCTTGTTATGTGATTCATGCAAATCTCTTTCCCCTATCTATCCCCATAGTGTGAGTCATAAACCCCTATTCCCTTAGAATTATTTGTTGAATGTTTGTTTTATATTCTGCAACTAAGGATGTTCAAATGATATGCTAAGAGGCTTGTTTGGGTTGCCTTCGAGCTTTTCATTCATCGTGTCATGTCTAGGCCCTAGGCTTGGGTCGTGATAACATTAAACGAAAAAGGGTCAAAATGTGATGGAAATGAAGAGAACAAGAAATGTGAAGGAAAATATTTTCTTTGATTTCATCTGTACAAACTACTCCTATTTATACATTTTATGTAAAGAAAAAAAATAGAAAAGAAAATTTATATAACGCCTATCTAATTTCTATTTGTCTATATTTAACAAGAAATAACAAAATATACTCTTTTATGTCCTACCCATATGACCTTAGAGCTTTGCATTTATGTAGCTAGATGGTGTAGATCATTATATATGATCAAATGCTCTTTAATTTGACACCTGGCTTTCCTCTTTAAATATTGAGATGAAAATCCCTAATTCCAGACATAGACTTAGGCTTTGTCTCCTCATAAAATGCTTTTGCTTTCTTTTTTTTCACTGCGCCTGTTCTTTCTTTCATTTCCCTTCTATATTTCTTCGTTGAACAATCTGTGATCTAATATCCCCCTCAAGTTAGAGGGGAGAGAAATGACACCCAAGTTGTCTATAGTAGAGCTATATGAGATGCCAAAAAAAGGTTTGGTAAAAATATCGGTGAGCTGGTTAGCAAAAGGGACAAAAGTCAGGGAAATGAGACCAGAGAGGAATTGTTGGCAGACAAAGCGGCAATCTAATTCCACATGCTTAGTGCATTCGTGGGGCACTATATTGCGAGTGTTGTAAAGTGCCAACTGGCTATCAGAGTGAACAGAAACAGGTAAGGATGGTGAGATAGAAAGATCGGTAAGAAGGCGATATAACCAAGTGATTTCAGTCATAATATGATGCATAGATCTATATTCCGCTTGGGCGGAAGATAAAAACACTGATGCTTGTTTCTTTGATTTCCAAGAAATAGGTAAACCTCCTAAGCTAATAAAAAAACCAGAAATTGATCTATGAGAATTAGGACAAGAGGCCCAGTCAGCAGCGCAAAAAGTAAGGAGGGAAAAAGAAGGGTCATAATTTAAAATTAGACCCTGACCAGGACTTTCTTTGATGTAATGATGGACTCGGAGGGCAGCTGAATAGTGACCAAGTCCAGGAGATTGCAAATATTGATTTAAAAGTAAAATAAGGAAAGAAAGATCAGGATGCGTGTGGGTCAAATAGTTTAGTTTCCCAACAAGATGCTTGTAGATAAAAGGATCATCAAGAAGAGTGCCATAATTAGAATCTAGCTTGATGGATGGATCGAGAAAAGAAGAAACATTACCACCCAGATAAGAGCAATCATACAGAGAAAGCAGATCAAGGTAAATTTTTTTTGACTCATGATTGAACCTTGTTTTTCCTGCAAAATTTTAATAACTAAAAAGCAATGTAGAGTTCCCAGATCTTTGACGCAAAATTCTGAGTGTAAGAACAGTTTATATTGGATATTTCTTGGGAATGATCCGTTGTTATGACAATATCATCCACATACACTACCAGTAAAGTAACATGATTCCTTGAATGTTTGGTGAATAAGGAATAATCTTTAAGTGCGGAGGAATAACCTTTGAAACTCAATGCCCCTACAAGTCGAGCATACCATTGCCATGAAGCTTGTTTTAAACCATAAATAGACCTTCTGAGCTGACAGACGTGTTGAGGGCTTGGAGGAGGCATACCTATGGGAAACTTCATGTAAACCTCCTCCTGTAAATCCCCATGAAGAAAAGAATTATGCACATCTGACTGAAAAATAGGCCATTTTTTCTTTACTACCACAACAAGAAGACATCGAATAGTAGTCATTTTAACCACGGGAGAAAATGTTTCATGATAGTCAACCCCTTCTCTTTAAACATCATCCCTAATAACAAGTCAAGCGTTGAGCCTCTCCATAATACCATCTGAAAAATGCTTCACCTTGTAAACCCATTTATCGGGTAATGCCTTCTTACCACTTGGCAAAACAACAACATCTCAAGTTTCATTTTGTTCTAGCGTTGTAATTTCTTTGTTAATGGCTTCCCTCCAACTAGGCCGATTAGGTGCTTGTATATAACTAGTAGGTTCAGAAATTTGAGAAATGGAATTGAGTATAATCTGGTTTTGTAGTGACAGGGCTGAGAAAGAGTAAGAAGAAGGACGAATAAGTGTAGTAAAACAAGCAACAGAAACATTGGTACAAATGAGATTACTACAAATGTAATCGTTTAAGTATTTTGGTTTCTTAAAGATTCTTGCAGATCTCCTAGGAGCTAAAACATAAGGAGAAGTAGTGTCCAAGGGTGAAAAATTTAAAGGAGTGGAGGAATGATAAAGAAAGAAAGTACAGGAGATGATATGGATGGTTCATAAAGAGAAAGAAAATTTGAAGGAGGAGTTAAACTAGAAGGAACTGAAATATGAGATGCAGGATTAGGAGGATAAAACAGATCACTTTCAAAATTAGAGTGAGATGCAAGAGGAAACAAAGAGTTATGAGTTATATCAATAGAGGGAAAGGGAATTACATCCTCATGAAAACATACATCCCTAGAGATAATAATTTTCTTAGTAGCCAAATCCAAACATTTGAAATCCTTTTGAGCATCAGGATAACCTAGAAAGACACAAGACTTGGCTCTAGGTTCAAACTTACCCCTGTGAGAAGCCAAAGCAGAAACATAAACTAAGTACCCAAATACCTTCAACATCTCATAAGCAGGCTTAGCTTGAAAAAAAATCTCATAAGGAGTCTGCCCATTTAAAACTTTAGAAGGAATTCTATTGATAAGATGAGTGGCCGTAAGTAGACATTCACCCCAATATCGAATAGGTGCTTGCGACTGAAAAAATAAAGCCTGGGAGATTTCCAATAAATGTCTATGTTTTCTTTCCACAACACCATATTGTTGTGAAGTAGAAACACAACTAGTCTGGTGAATAACACCTTCAGAGGATAAATGAAACAACCCCAAAAAGTGCCTGAAAAGGTACCTCGGAAGTGCCCAGAATTCTAATTTCCATAGATCTCAAAATATATGTGTGATAACAAAAATTCGACTTTATATTCTTGATCAAGGGGAAACATTGAGTGAGAAATAGGTGTAACCCTGATTATAAAGCAACCATACCAAAATTTTATTTTGCCAAGATTTTACTTTCCAGTGAGGGTACGTGTTCTCTCTGCGACACGGAGCCATCGTAGAGATGTGTTATTTTGCTGTCAGTTTTTCTATTTCAGTTCAAGTCTTTGGGTCTTGGGCCCAAACCTTCACATGCGTAAAAATACCTATTCTTAGGTATATTTCACCTTCATATCATACAAGACATTCCCCAATACTTTCTCAAATACTTAGGCAAATATTTTACCCCAAATTTCAAGTCCCAAAACTCATCCAGATTTTAAGGATTTCACTTAATCTTCAAGTCTCCATTTCCAATCTTTATCAAGAATTCTCCAAAGTCAAGATATGTGGGTTTTAACCATTGGGTCCTCTCACCTATGGTGCCCAAGCTCCCTTTTTACCTAAATTATATGTTTCTAAGTTAATTTTACTTATGGGTCTCCTATTATGAATTTGACTATGAACTATATTGGGGTTTTGTAAAAGTGTGACCATTTATGCATGTTTTGAGCTATGAACCTTAGATTTATCGAGAGATTTGATAAAGGATTTTGATGTATATTGCCAAGTGTTGGTGGGTGGTTTTACATTAAATTTACTTGCATCATTTCACTCTTAAATTGCATGGCTTTACACTAGCATTGTACACCTACCAAGTGTTTGATAAAATATTCGGTTAAGGTATCTTGAGTTGTTAAAGGCCTAATGCTTGGCATATGAGTTAAGTGACTATATGACGATGAAAGGGTGATATGAATGTGATGATTTCATGAGATGTGCTAGTATGTTGTGAGTTGAGCATAGCCAATTGAGGGCAGGTGGCAAGCCATCAACCAATTAAGGGGTTGGTACCTCAATCATCTAGGATGGAGGTGGTAATCCTTCAACCAATTGAGAGGTTGGTATCTCAATCACCTAAGATGGGGGTGGTAAGCCATCAACCAGTTGAGGGGTTGGTACCTCAATAACCTAAGATGGGGGTGGTAAGCCATCAACCAATTGAAGAATAGGTACCTCAATCACCTAGGATAGGGTGGTAAGCCAATAACCAATTGAGTGGTTGGTACCTCAATCACCTTGGATGATGGTGGTTAGCCATCAACCAATTAAGGGGATGGTACCTCAATCACTTCTAAGGGGTGGTCTACCTTAGATTCCAAGAACTAAGTTCGTTGGTCTATGATGATGGTCTATTCCTATATATTTAATATGTTGCATATATAAGCATGTTTACTACAAGTATCATTTATGCATGTCATATTGTTATATGATCATCTATTGCTTAATTATGCATTTTGACTATGTTGTGTATCTATTCTTACATTGCATCCTACATATTTAATATATTCAAACATACTAACATATACTCTATGTCTACATGATATTACCATGTAGAGACCAGAGCCCTACTTGTTCATCCTCCTCCTCCACATGGCTAGTGCAATATCTCTCAAAGCAAGTCGGTGAATCCTTAACTTTGAGGACATACTTTTCTTAATTATGCTATATATAGACTCTTGTTTCTTTATTATATGCTTTCACTATGAGGGTGATCCTGGTTGCTTGTCTTGGCCCCCGCTAAGCTCTATGTTTAGAGGTATTGTTGGACACGTTATGTAATGATGCTATAAGCCTTGACACTCTTTGACTCTATGATGTTTTATGATATAAATATGTCACTTAGCCCTGTATCCCCTCTTTATTATCTCTTATTATTATTTTATTACTTCTGTGACCAATGATGTGTAATGATATGTTAAGAGGCTTAATTAGGGTCCCCTTCGGATTCTCTATTCGTTGTTGCACATCTAGGACATAGGCTTGGGTCGTGACAAACTTGGTATCAAAGAACTAGGTTATTAATGGTAGTCGACATCCAACATACCGCATTGATTAGAGTTTTATTCATGGTTATATTGGGAACCATAACTATGAGTAGGAGGCTATGAGACGTTTTAGGAAATATTTCCTTTCTTCTTAGTTTATGTCATGCTATAAAAATTAAGGTAAGGTTTTCCCCCCTAATGATTATTCTTTGCTATGATAGATCATGCCTAATACAAGAGGAAGAAGAGGCCGCACACCTGAGGAACAACTGACTCATGTTGAGCTGCGGGATGCTCTCACTTTGCTAACTCAAGTTGTGGCTAATGAAGCCAACCAAGGGGCCCAAGCCCCTCATCCTCTTACTGTGGCATCTCGGTTGAGAGACTTTATGAGGATGAACCCACCAGAGTTCAATGGGTCTAAGATAAATAAGGACCCTCAAGAATTTATTGATGAGGTATACAAGGTGTTGTCCATTATGGGTGTGAGGTTGGAAGAAAAGACGGAGTTGGCGGCTTACCAACTCAAGGGGTGTCTTAAATATGGTACACTCAATGGAAGGAGGAGAAGGAAAATAACAATGCGGTTCTATGGGAGGAGTTTAAGAAAGCTTTCCTCAATCGGTTCTTCACTCTTGAGCTTAGGGAGGCCAAAATGATAGAGTTCATGAATGTGAAGCAAGGGTCTATGAGTGTGAGGGCGTATGCCCTCAAGTTCAACCAACTCTCAAAATATGCTCTACACTTGGTTGCCGACTTGAGGTCTAGAATGAATAAGTTTGTGATCGGTGTAACCAATTTGGTGAGTGAAGAATGTCGTACCGCTATATTGATTAATGACGTGGATTTCTCCCACTTGATGACTTAGGTCGAACAATTGAGGGGGAGAAATTGAGGAAGAGAAGGGGTCATGAGGCCAAGAGGGCCCGTTTTAATGGTAAGTTCCAAAGTCACAAGGGTGGCCAGTTTCACCAAAGCTAAAGGTCTTATCATGCTCCTAGTGGGAGATTTGTCAATGACTACCCAATGCCCCAAGAGGGTGGTGGTGTGATGCCTAGACTCGTGTGTCCAAAGTGTGGTAGGGGTCATGGTGGCCCATGCATGAGGGATACCAATGCTTATTTTGGTTATGAGGAAGTAGGCCATAGGATGATTGATTGTCCACGAAATCACTACAAGGGGAAGGATGTTCATCCTCAAGGCTAGGGTGCTAATGCAGTTCCTTTGGATAGAGGAGGCCAATAAGGTGGTGGCACAATCGGTCTTATGCTCTATATGAGAGGCAAGGGGTAGATGAGGTGCCTGATGTCATCACTGTATGTTAAAAGTCTTTAATTTTGATGTGTATGCATTGATAGACCTGAGTGTCACTCTTTCTTTTGTTACTCCTCTTATTGCCAAAAAGATTCATATTGAGCCTGAATTATTGTGTAAGTCTTATGAGGTGTCTACTCCCATTAGTGCATGTATTATTGTTAGAAAGGTCTATAGGAATTGTCCCATTTGTATCTTGCATAAAATATTGCTTTGTGATCTTGTTGAGTTAGATATGTTGATTTTGATATCATTCTTTGGATGGATTGGTTGCATCCATATTATCCCTCTATTGATTGTAGAACTCATAGGGTCAAATTCCAATTCCCAAATGAACCCGTCCTTAAGTGGAAGAGTCATGATGTAGTGGTCAAGGATAGATTTATCTCTTGCATTAAAGCCCAATAGTTAATCTCTAAGGGGTGTTTTTATCATCTAGTGAGGGTTAGGGATGTGAAGTCCAAAGTCCTTCCTATAGAGTCGGTTCCGGTGGTGAATGAGTTTCTTGATGTCTTTCCAAGTGATCTTCCCAGTATTCCTCCCGAAAGGAAAATAGACTTTGGTATAGACCTCCTTCCGAATACTCAACCTATTTCTATTCCCCTTACCATATGGCCCTGACAGAGTTAAAGGAGTTAACAGAGCAATTGACGGACTTGTTGGAGAAGGATTTTATTAGACATAGCCAATCATCTTGGGGTGCACCGGTGTTGTTTGTGAAGAAGAAGGATGGGTCTCTTAGAATATGTATTGACTACTGGCAACTTAATAGGGTTACCATCAAGAATAAGTACCCTCTCCCAAGAATTAATAATTTGTTTGACCAACTTCAAGGGGCTAGTCACTTCTCTAAGATTGATCTTTCGTCCAGGAATCATCAATGAAGGTGAGGGAGTGTGGTGTTCCCAAGATGACCTTTTGAACTAGGTATGGACATTATGAACTTGTTGTTATGTCTTTTGGGTTGACCAATGCATCGGCTATCTTCATGGATCTTATGAATAGGATCTTTAAACCCTGCCTTGATTTGTTTGTGATGGTTTTCATTGATGATATTTTGATCTATTCTCATAGTGAGGAGGATCATGTGGCTCATTGGAGGGTAGCGCTACAAAGATTGAGGGAAGAGAAGTTGTATGCTAAATATGAGAAGTGCGAATTTTGGTTAAAAGAGGTTGCCTTTCTAGGTCATGTGGTATCGGGGGATGGTATTAAGATGGACCCTAAAAATATGGATATGATTAGAAATTAGCCTAGACCTTTGACTCCGTCAGATATTAGAAGCTTCTTGGGCTTAGCAGGTTACTACCGGAGGTTTGTGAATGGGTTCTCTTCCATTGCTTCTCCCATGACTAAGTTGACTCAAAAAAGGCTAAGTTTGTGTGGACCGATGAGTGTGAAAGGAGTTTCCAAACCTTGAAGGATAAGCTTGTGTCTGCTCCTATCTTGTCTCTACCATAAGGGTTGGAAGGATTTGTTATGTATTATGATGCCTCCCGAATTGGTTTGGGTTATATTTTGATGCAAAATGGTAAGGTGGTAACCTATGCTTCTAGGCAACTCAAAGTGCATGAAAAGAATTATCCTACTCATGATCTTGAATTGGCCACCATGGTTTTTGCTTTGAAAATTTGGTGTCATTACTTGTATGGAGTGCATGTTCATATGTTTACCGATCATAAAAGTCTCCAATATGTTTTCACTCAGAAAGATCTCAACTTGAGACAATAAAGGTGGTTAAAGCTTCTTAAGGATTGTGATATAAGTGTGCATTATCATCCCAATAAGGTTAATGTTGTGGCGAATGCTTTGAGTAGGGTGTTTTTGGGTAGCCTAGCTTAAATAGATGATGGGACAAAGAGGTGGCTAGGGAGGTCCATCGGTTGGCTAGATTGGGGGTTAGGTTGGAAGAGGTTGATGATGATGGTATTGTGGTTGTTGATGGTTCAAAATCTTCCTTGGTTGATGAGGTAAAAGCAAGGCAAGACGTTGATCCTTCCTTGTTAGAATTGAAGGCCTTGGTGAAAGAGGGCAAGGTGGAGGTTTTCTTCCAAGGGGGAGATGGTGCCCTTAGGTACCAAGGTAGGTTGTGTGCGCCTTGAATTAATGACTTAAGAGATAATATTCTTGATGAGGCTCATAACTCTTCCTATTCTATTCACCCCGATTCTACAAAGATGTATAGGAATTTGAGGGATGTGTTTTGGTGGGGAGGTATGAAAAAAGACATTGCCAAGTTTGTATCCGGTTGTCATAGTTGCCAACAAGTCAAAGTCGAACACCAAAGTTCAGGTGACCTAACCCAAGACATAGATATTCCTACTTGCAAGTTGGAGGAAATTAATGTGGACTTTGTAGTTGGATTGCCTAAAACTAGAAAGGGTTTTGATCCTATTTGGGTTGTGGTTGATTGGATGATAAAGTCAACTCATTTCCTATCGGTTAGGACTATTTATGGGGCCGAAGACTATGCTAAATTGTACATTCATGAGTTGGTGAGATTGCATGGGGTGCCCTTGTCTATCATATTGGATCATGCCGAAGACTATGCTAAATTGTACATTCACGAGTTGGTGAGATTGCATGGGGTGCCCTTGTCTATCATATTGGATCATGGTGCTCGATTCACTTCACATTTTTAGAGGTCCTTCCAAAAAGGTCTTGGGACCAAGGTAAAGCTTAGTACGACTTTTAACCCTCAAACGGATGGCCAAGCCTAAAGAACTATCTAAACTCTTGAGGATATGCTCAGGGCTTGTATTTTGGAGTTTAGGGGTAGTTGGAATGATCATTTTCCATTGATTGAATTTGTTTATAACAATAGCTATCATTCTAGCATTGGTATGGCTCCTTTTGAGGCCCTCTATGGTAGATGTTATAGATCACCGCTTAGGTGGTTTGAATTAGGAGAAATGGCTTTTCTGGGACCAGATCTAGTTATTGAGGCTATGGAGAAGGTAAGGTTGATTAGAGAAAGGTTGAAAATAGCCCAAAGTCATCAAAATTCCTATGCCGATGTGAGGAAAAGGAAGCTTGAATTTAAAGTTGGTGATTGGGTCTATTTGAAGGTATCACCCATGAAGGGTGTGATTCATTTTGGTAAGAAGAGTAAATTAAGTCCAAGATTTGTGGGTCCTTATAGTGTGTTGAGGAGGATTGGTAAAGTGGCCTATAAGTTGGAATTGCCTAGTGAAATGGACTTGGTTCATCCGGTGTTTCATGATTCATGATGAGGAAATGTGTGGGTGATCCGAATGCTACTGTCCCATTGGATGTTTTGGGTGTTGTTGAAGATAACTTGACTTATGAAGAAGTTCTAATAGGGATCTTGGATAGATAAATAAAGAGGTTGAAGAACAAAGATGTTGCTTCCGTTAAGGTCCTTTGGAGGAATCAACAAGTCGAAAGTACTACATGGGAGGGCCGAAGCGGACATGCAAAAGCGATAACCCTATCTTTTCAATTCTACTCAAGCCTAAGGTACTAATTCTAAGTCTTCTATGTCTCATGTTTTATCCCTTATGTCATTTGCATACATTCATGTTTATATTGACAAAGTTCATGATGATTTTTACACTTATGTTGAGATTTTGAAAATGGTGTTTTAAGTGTGTTGATGCATTATTTTGGGATTTCTTTATGATTACTCTTCTTATGTACATTTCCTTGACATTTTGGGATAAATGTTCTCAAGGGGGAGATATTGAAACAACCCCAAAAAGTTCCTGAGAATGTGCCTCAAAAGTGCCCGAAATCATAATTTCCATATATCTCAAAATTCATATGTGATATCAAAAATTCAACTTCATATTCTTCATTAGGGGGAAAAATTGACTGGGGAGTGGGTCTAATACTGATTTTAGAGCAACCGTAGCGAAGTTTCACTTTGCCAAAATTTTACTTTCTAGTAAGGGTACACGTTCTCTCCGCGACGCGGAGATGTGTTATTTTGCTGCCAGTTTTTCTATTTCGGTCCAAAGCTTTGGGTGTTGGGCCTAAGCCTTTTAATATGCAAAAATACCTATACTTAGCCATATTTCACCTTCATATCATACGAGATGTTAGAACCCGTATGTCCTTCATTGGATCAATTAGGAAAAGTTTGGGACCAAAAGTGGAATTTTTTAAAGTTGGAGATCTTGAATTAATTAAGTGGTGCCCACATCAAATTGTGTTAGATTTTAATTGGAACAAGTGTGGTGTGGGCCATGTACACTTGGCCAAGACTTGTTATATATATATAAGAGGACCATTTGTTTTCCCTTACCATTTCAACACTTAGAAAAAAAACAAGTTGAAGACTTCAAGGGAGGAGCTCTCGGCCAAGAAGGGAAAATTTTGAAAATCTTTTCTAGCCTTTCCAAAAATTATTTGTTGATATAAACCTACTATTTTGAAGTCCCTAAGTAGCGTGACAGTGTTGTTAGAGCAATTAACCATCTATTTTCTCACTTTTGGAAACCCTAGCCCATTTGTGGAGTTGAAGTGGTAAGGTAAGATTTGATCTTGTTTTATGTGTTATAAAAGTTGTAAGTATGTTGTAGTACGTTAAAATGGAGGAAACTCATGAAATATGAATATTAAAAGTGAGTTGTGTGTGATAGTGTTTGGGGTTCGAATTGATTATTGATGTTGCTAGGTTGTTGTTGTTGTTGTTGATTAATTAGGCCGAGTTGAATTCTCGGGGTGGACTATTTTCAAGGGAAATGTTGCCCAATTTTTTGTAGAATATAGGGCAATGTTGGAATTTAATGCCCAAAAAGTCTTTAGCTAATTATTTAGCATTTTGTGGCTTGTTTGTAGACCTTGGGCAGTCCAAAGCATAAGTTGGATTTGGATTGTGTTTGGAATTTATTGGAGAGCATTTGAGGTATGTAAAGCAACCTTCCTTTGTCGGCATGTCTTAGCTAAAATAGGCGACGATACGAGCCTCGAGAAAACTCTATTCTCGTAATTCGAGAATGTGCATGATCCATATTTGTTTCTTGGTATTCCTGTGTTAATATGTCATAACATTGATTCTTATATCTTTGGAATTCATAAGTTGCAATGGATATGGGAAATTGGATTAGTTTTGAAAGAACTTATGCTTTGATTCGAAAACAACAAACGTCCGTAACTTTTACTGGAAAGCTCGGATTGCTTTGAAAATTTTCATAGGAGTTTGTATGATCTAATATAAGTATATTTTCTATAGGTTAGGCCAGTTCGGGTCTCCACCCATCCATGGGTCCCGCGATGCCCCCTTTATGTAATTTTAGTAACTTTTGAAAGAATATATAATAATTGTTCTTCCAATTTCAAATATGGCTACTTTACTTATCTTTTGGAGTTATGACAATGATTTTATGCATATGATTATTCACTACTCCGCTCGTACCTACTATGATATCATTCATCAATTTTTGAGCTAGTTGATTGTCATGCGCATTATGTTATACTCCGGTGTTGTGCTATGTTTGGGTGAGTGCAAGGACGATGATACATAACGCCTGGCTCACTGATGCTATTTCTATGATGTGATATATGATTGGGGTTCAGAGATTTGAAACTTTCTGGTATTATGCTCGTTATGGCGCCATTGACGGACGGACGACCATATTTTCTTTGTCCTATGCATTATTTGTATTTCAAATGTAAATATTTTAATATTTGTGGATATGCATTTGCCTTCCATACTTTTGTTACGATTATAGTTTAGATTTAAATTCTGTACATTCTGCTTTGCATGCTCAATACGTATTTTGTATTGACCGCCCTTCTTCGGGGGCTGCGTTTTATGCCCACAGGCACTAACATATAGTTTGGTAACACACCAGCTTAGGACACCGTTCTGCTATTTGGAGTGCTCCCCCTGTTTTGGAGCCCACTTTTGGTATACCCTTATTCGTTGTTTTGTATATATTTATTCGAGGGTATGGCGGGGCCCTGTCCCATCCTATGATTCTGTCAGACTGTTTAGAGGTTTATGGACATATATGTATGTGGTTATGCCTAGTCCATTTGATGGGATTTGCATGATGTGTATGTTGGGTGGCTTTACCGCCATGGCGGCCTTGTCGGCCTGTATATGTATATATGTTGTTCTGTTGACCTTGTCTGGTCTCTGTTGGTATCTTCTGATGTGCAAGGTTATTTTGGAATAGTCCATAAAATAAAGAAAACTCTGCCAATTATTTTTTAAAATATAAGTCATATGTTTGCTACTCGGCTTTGTGATTATGTTTAGGTGCCCAATCCGAGCACTAGTCATAGCCCACGGGGTTGGATCGTGACAAAAGTGGTATTAGAGCAGTTCGTCCTTGGAATATCTATAGATCGTGTCTAGTAGAGTCTTGTGTTAGATTTTAATTGGAACAAGTGTGGTGTGGGCCATGTACACTTGGC
>DF360085.1:10771-34226 GCA_000787875.1 Solanum virginianum | reverse complement strand
GATATTAGATCGTGCGATAGAGCTGTGTTATTAGGATAACTCCTTTCTGATCAAATGTTTTATTTTTAGCGATGCCTCCGAGGAAGGCCCTAGCTGCCCAAAAGGGCAAATCTGCAGCAGTGGGTGAGACCAGTCGAGCTCGGGTGAATACTAGGGCTCATGCCCAAATCATGTTTATTGATGACATTATGGTCTATTCTCGGTCAGAAGAAGAGTATATGGATCATCTGAGGATGGTGCTTGGCATACTTCGGCACCAGAAATTATATGCTATTGCACCCCAGGTAGCTAGTTCGGCTACACCGTCAGCTCCCGAGGTTTGAGTACCAGAGCCTCTAGCCCTCAGTTTGGTGCAGAGATTGTGGATTGTGAGAGGCGGTCCAACTATTGACCCGACTGGTGGCAGGATAGGCTCATAGACAGGGCGTAGACGGTGACCAGGTAAGCCGCCGTGACAGTTCGAGGGCCCATAATTTTCTGACATGCAGCCCACCAGAGTTTTTCATGTCCAGGCCCATAGAGGACCCTCATGAGTTTGTCTGACAGATGCAGCAGACCCTGCGATTGATTGGTGCATCTGAGATAGAGTCAGTTGAACTGGCATCCCACCGGCTGCAGGACGTAGCAGCTAATTGGTATGAGTCGTGGATGCTATCCAGAGGTGAGGGTGCCCCTCCAGCCGTTTCGGGCGAGTGTACTGAGGCTTTTCTGGCCCATTTTCTGCCTCCGGAGGTGAGGCGAGCCCGAGTAGAAAGATTCATGTTGTTAAAGCTGTGGGGTAGGCCAGTCAGGGAGTACAGCTTGGAGTTCGATTTGCTGGCCAGATATGTGCCTACACATGTTACTAGCATGGCTGACCGGGTGCACCGATATATAGTAGGGCTGGACCTGTATTATGTTGACAGCTGCTTGGTGATGGCAGCCTAGACCGGCATGGACATCACCCGTATTCAGGCCCACGCCCAGTGCATGAAGGATCGACGCAGGGGGCGTTAGCCTGATAGGGTCGATGACAGGGGCCAGCCCAAGAGGTGCAGGTCATCTTGGTATTTAGGGGATTTTCGAGGCGGGCAGCCTCAGCCACAGCAGAGCAGATATCCTCCCCAGTCAGTAGGGGGTACACCCTCGTAGTTCACTAGCAGGAGATCAGAGGGCGCAGGTTATTCAGGGCAGGCCTGCAGTTCCACATCCTTCCCAATCAGTACGAGGTACACCCCCGCAATTGACCAGTAGGAGATCAGAGGGTGCAGGTTATTCAGGGGCAGGCCCGAGTTCCAGGGTTTCAGGCTCACGGTTGGACAGAGGCTCCAGTAGTCAGATGAGACCACCCAGACCTCCGTGTTCTTACTATGGGAGATAGCACCCGGGGAGTGTTTTTGTGCCATCGGTGCTTGCTTTACGTGTGGTCGTCAGGGCCACCAGATGAGAGACTATCCGGTTAGAGGGGTACCGACGGTTCAACTCAGTATACCGGGTCAGTCAGTGGTTCGTCATCATCTTCGGTAGCCATGCGCCCTGCGGGGTGAGGTATGCCAGCATCAGCAGGCCAAGGCAGGGGTCGTGGTGGAGTTCCTGGGTCTAGCGGTCCTTCGAACCGCACTTATGCATTGGCCAGCCGGCAAGACCAGGAGGCTTCGCCAAATGTTATCACAGGTATATTATTGGTTTTTTCTCGAGATGTGTACGCACTGATTGATCCTAGTTCTACATTGTCATATATTTCTCCTTTGGTTACTAATAAAATAGGGATAGAGTCTGAGCCGATAGAGCCTTTTGAGGTAGCTACACCAATAGGGGATTCTATTATTGCCAGTCGTGTTTATAGAGACTGTTCGGTATTTATTTATGGCCGCTGCACTAAGGCCGAGCTGGTAGAATTAGATATGACTGAGTTCGATGTGATTATGGGTATGGATTGGCTAGCTTCTTGTTATGCTAATGTTGATTGTCAGAAGAAGATAGTTTATTTCCAATTTCCTGAGGAACCAGTTATTGAGTGGGTAGGTAATAACGCGTCGCCAAAAGGTAAGTTTATTTCATACCTCAAGGCAAGAAAAATGATCAAAAAAGGTTATCTTTATCATCTGGTCTACGTAAATGATTTAAAGGCAGAAGCACCGACTCTTCAGTCAATTCCAGCTGTTAATGAATTCCCAGATGTATTTCCAGACGAGCTTCCAGGCCTTCCTCTTGAGCGGGAGATAGAGTTTTCTATAGATTTGCGGCCAGACACTCAGCCTATTTCTATTCCTCCGTACATAATGGCACCATAGAATTAAAGGAATTGAAAGAGCAGCTGAGAGATCTATTAGAGAAAGGTTTTATTCGGCCTAATACATCACCCTGGGGAGCTCCGGTATTATTTGTGAGGAAGAAAGATGGATCGCTGCGGATGTGCATTGATTATCGACAGCTGAATAAGGTAACGATAAAGAATAAATATCCCCTCCCTAGGATTGACGATTTGTTTGACCAGTTACAGGGAGCTAAATATTTCTCGAAGATAGACCTGCGGTCGGGTTACCATCAGGTGCGAGTACGGGAGGCGAATATTCCTAAAATAGCGTTCAGAACCGGGTACGAGCATTATGAATTCAAAGTTATGTCTTTTGGGCTGACGAATGCACCGGCCATATTCATGGATCTTATGAATTGGTATTCAGACCGTTCTTGGATATGTTCGTTATCATGTTTATTGATGACATTATGGTCTATTCTCGGTCAGAAGAAGAGTATATGGATCATCTGAGGATGGTGCTTGGCATACTTCGGCACCAGAAATTATATGCTAAATTTTCTAAATGTGAATTCTGGCTGTCTTCAGTGGCATTTTTGGGGCATATTATAGGGGTTGACGGTGTCCGGGTGGATTCCCAGAAGATTAAGGCCATAAAGAATTGGCCTAGGCCTATGACACCAATAGAGGTGCGTAGATTCCTGGGATTAGCTAGTTATTATCGGGGATTTGTGGAGAAATTTGCTTCCATTTCAGCGCCTTTGACAAGGCTAACTCAGAAGGGAGTGAAATTCCAATGGTCTGATGGGTATATTTGTGGATATGCATTTGCCTTCCACACTTTTGTTACAATTATAGCTCAGATTTAAATTCTATACATTCTGCTTTGCATGCTCGGTACGTATTTCGTATTGACCTTCCTTCTTCGGGGGCTGCGTTTCATGCCCGCAGGTACTGACGTACAGTTTGGTGACCCACCAGCTTAGGACATCTTTCTACTGTTTGAAGTGCTCCCCTATTTCGGAGCCCATTTTTGGTATACCCTAATTCGTTGTTTTGTATATATTTATTCGTGAGTATAGCGGGGCCCTGTCCCATCCTATGATTCTGTCAGACTGTTCAGAGGTTTGTGGACATAAATGTGTGTGGGTTGTGCCCAGTCTGTTTGATGGGATTTGCATGATGTGTATGTTTGGTGGCTTTACCGCCATGGCGGCCTTATCGGCCTGTATATGTATATATATTATTCAGTTGACTTTGTCTGGTCTCTGTTGGTATCTTCTGATGTTCAGGGTTATTTTGGGATAGTCCGTAAAATAAAGAAAACTCTACCAAATTTTTTTAAAAATATAAGTCATATGTTTGCTACTCGGCTTTGTGATTATGTTTGGGTGCCCAATTTGGGCACTAGTTACGGTCCACGGAGTTGGGTCGTGATAGAAGACATTCCCCAATACTCCCTCAAACACTTAGACAAATATTTCGTCCCAAATTTCAAGTCTCAAAACTCATCCGGATCTTAAGGATTTCACTCAAGCTTCAAGTCTCCATTTCCAACCTTCATCAAGAATTCTCTAAAGTCAAGGTATGTTGGTTTCAACCATTAGGTCCTTTTACTCATGGTGCCCAAGCTCCCTTTTTACCTAAATTACATGCTTCGATGTTGATTTTACTTATGGGTCTCCTATTATGAATTTGACTATGAACTATGTTGGGGTTTTGTAAAAGTGTTTCTGTTTATGCATGTTTTGAACTATGAACCTTAGATCTATCTTGAGATTTGATGAAGCGTTTTGATGTATATTGTGTGAGGTTATTACCAAGTGTTGGTGGGTGGTTTTACATTAAATTTACTTGCACTGATGAAGCGTTTTGATGTATATTGTGTGAGGTTATTACCAAGTGTTGGTGGGGGGTTTTACATTAAATTTACTTGCACAATTTCACTTTTGAATTGCATGGTTTTACACTAGCATTGCACACCCACCAAGTGTTTGATAAAATGTTCGGCTAAGGTATCTTGAGTTGTTGAAGGCCTATGCTTGGCATATGAGTTAAGTGAGTTTATGATGATGAAAGGGTGATATGAATGTGATGATTTCATGAGATACATCTAGTAAAGGCCTAATGCTTGGCATATGAGTTAAGTGACTTTATGATGATGAGAGGGTGATATGTATGTGTTGATTTCAGGATAAGTATCTATTGTGTTGTGAGTTGACCATAGCCAATTGAGGGATGATGCCTCAATCACCTTGGATAGGGGTGGTAAGCCATTAACCAATTGAGGGATTGGTACCTCAATCATCTAAGATTGGGGTGGTAAGCCATCAACAAATTAAGGGGTTGGTACCTGAATCACCTAAGATGGGGGTGGTAAGCCATCAACTAATTGAGGGGTTGGTACCTCAATCACCTAGGATGGGGGTGGTAAGTCATCAACCAATTGAGGGGTTTGTACCTCAATCACCTTGGATGAGGGTGGTAAGCCATCAACCAATTGAGAGGTTGGTACCTTAATCACTTCTAAGGGGTGGTCTACTTTAGATTCGAAGTACTAAGTTGTTTGGTCTATGATGATGGTATATTCCCATACATGTAATATGTTCCATATATAAGCATGTTTACTACAAGTATTATTCATGCATGTTATATTGTTATATGATCATCTATTGTTTAATTAGGTATTTTGACCATGTTGCTTATCTATTGTTACATTGCATCCTACATACTTAGTATATCCAAATGTACTAACGCATAATCTATGCCTACATGATGTTACCATGTAGGAACTGAAGCCCTACTTGATCATTCTCTTCCTCTACATGGCTAGTGTGATATCTCTCAAAGGAAGGTGATGAGTCCTCAACTTCGAGGACATACTTTTCTTGATTATGCTATGTATAGATTCTTTTTTCTTTATTGTATGCTTTGACTATGAGGGTGAGCCTGGTTGCTTGTCTTGGCCCCAGCTAAGTTCTATGTTTAGAGGTGTTATTGGACATGTTATGTAATGATGCTATGAGCCTTGAATCTCTTTGACTCTATGATGTTTTATGATATGAAAGATGCCCCTTAGCCCCATAACCCCTCTTTACTATCTTTTATTGTTGTTTTATTGCTTCTGCGATTAATGATGTGTAATGATATGTTAAGAGGCTTGATTGGGGTCTCCTTCGGTTTCTCTATTCGTTATGTCACGCATTGGACCTAGACTTGGGTCGTGACAATAAAAAAGCTAAGTTCTCAATGCTCTTTCTTAACTCAAAAGCATTATCAAACCTGATAATCTTGACCTTCACATATAACTGTTTTTCCATCATAGACAAAAAATAATAAGAAAAGTATTAATCTTAGTCTTCAATAAATCAATCCAAGTACCCCTACTAAAATCATCAATGATAGAGAGGAAGTATTTAAAACCTTTGTATACAGGGTCTTTATAAGGACCCCAAGTATCTACATGAATAAGTTCAACAATCCTTTTGAATGTAATGTGACTGATAGGAAAGGATAACTTAGACAACCTTGCCAAGGAACATACATCACAAGTATATTCAGAAATAGAAGGAAATCTAATAGAACTAATGTATTTCATTGCATGAAAAGGCAAATACAGTCTTTTTGTGCCACAACATTATATCAAATTTTGATTTGACAGAAATAGGAACTTAAACAGATTTATGACAATCTTTTGAAGCTATAACATTTTTGTGATCCTTAAAGTAAAGATAATGCTTAGTACTAGCCAGATGGAGTAAGTAGAGCCCATCCTTAGCTTCACAAAAAGCTTAAGCCCTATTTAGAAAAGGGGCCTACAAAAGACATCCAATGGGAGTGAACAAAAGAATAGACTTAAATTGTTGAGTAAATTTGTCTACTGATAGTAAGTTATACTTGAATAGAGAGACATAGAGAACATTTTCAAGGACTAAATTAGCAAACATAGGTACCCTATAAGTGATACTAATTTGAGACATATTAGGAAGAATAATAAACGTAGGAGCAGGAAGTAGAGTCAAGGATGTGAAAACTTGACAGTTGAAGCACATATGCTCAAATACTCCTGAATCTATAATCCAAGAGCTAGAGTTTTTATTAGCTAGATAAGTTAAAGAGTGTATGTAAGATATACCAGTAGTTGCATTCACATTTCCTGAAACTCTTGCTTCAGTTGCATCAAAGAGAGTAAACTGTCTGTCAATTTCTTTCCTCTATAGTAATGAAGAGCCTTTGAAAATTGATTCATGTTGTCCCATATCTGAGTTATGAATGTTCCCTTCTCGATCCTCAACTAATACTACATTACTTTTAATAGTAGGTTGAACTTTCTTGGATTTGAAATTAGTGAACTTAAAATCAGGAGGGAAAACAAGTAACCTATAATAGTTTTCTCAAATGTGATTAGTCTTTTTACAGTAGGTATAAAATAAGTTAGTTTGTTTAGCAGAAAATTATTGTGTAGATCTATTTTTCCAAGCTCTTTGTCTAGAAAACTTAACCTTCTGATTTGTGAATACTTGATTAGCTCCATATCCCTGAATCTCTTCCTGTCTGCCAGCCATAAAAAAAGAAGAACCAACAACAATATGTCCATTTACATATCTCTCCCTCTGATTTTCATCCTGCAAAAAGAGTGAGTAAGCATGGTTGAAATCAGGCAGAGGTTTTCTCATAGGGATGTTACTCCTAGCTGGAGCATAGGCTTTATCCAACCCCATGAGAAACTTGATGAGTCTTCCATCCTCTAGAGATTTGTAAAGCTTTTGTTTTCCTCCACGAATGCAATTATAGGTACACTTGTTATCTATATTTAGTGAGTCTAATTTGTCCCACAGTCTCTTGATCTTAGTGTAGTATCCTGCAATATCATTGTTTCCTTAGACCAGGTCACTAAGCTCTTTTTGTAAGTGAAATAGTTTGGCTCAATTAGACTGGACAAACCTTTGTTCCAAATCTATATAAAGAACTCTAGCAGTATTTGAGTAAATAACACTATTAGTTATATCTTTTGATAATGAATTTAGCAACCATGAACTAACCATGTCATTACATCTACTCCATGCTTAATAATCTGATGAATCTGAGTTTGGGATTTTGTAGGTGCCATCAATAAATCCAAGCTTACTTTTAGCAGAAAGAGCTATAAGGATGGTTCTCCTCCATCCCTGAAAACCTCTTTCATCAAAGATGCAGTTCACCAAACTCATCCCAAGTCAATGTAGAGTGGGTTGCTAGGATCAATTTGAAAAGGATTTTCAGTGGTAGCTGCTATATTTGAAGTTTGAATGACAATGGAGGTGTCAGCTATTTTTAAGTAAAGAGAAAAAAAACAGGTACAAAAAATCTAGATGGATCTAGATTGAAGAAAGCTTTCACTGCTCTGATACCATGATGGAAATGAAGAGAACAAGAAATGTTCAGAAAAATAATTTTTCTGATTTCATCTGTACAAACTACTCCTATTTATACATCCTTATGTAAATAAAAGAAATAGAAAAGAAAATCTATATAACACCTGTCTAATTTCTATTTATTTATATTTAACAAGAACTAACAAACTATATTCTTTTGTGTCCTACATATGTGAACTTACAACTTTGCATTTGTGTAGCTAGATGGTGTAGATTATTACTAGCACATATCTGATCAAATGCTCTTTAATTTGAAACTTGGCTTTCCTCTTTAAATAGTGAGATGAGTATTCCTAATTTCAGACATAGACTTAAGCTTTGTCTCCTCCTAAAGCTCTTCTACTTTCTTTTTCTTCACTGTGTCTATTTTTTCTTTCATTTCATCTTCTATATTTCTTTGTTGAGTAATCTGTGATCCAATATAATTCCTTTAACATATTGATTATGGCTCAAAAAAATGTCCCCGTTACACCCATTGGATAATACGTGAAAAATATTTTTTCATTCATCTATTTGGATTAAAAATATCCTCAAGGTTAAATTTAAGCCTGAAATTACCTCTTGTTTTAGTAGAAACTGATGTGGCATGACTTATTTTAATAAAATATATGGTGTTATTTTTATTGCTCCACATATAATTAACTAAACCTAATTTCATTCACAATCATGCCCATTAACCTAAATCCATTTCTGAATGAACCACTACTCTTTTAATCTTCCACTCTCCAAAATTATTTAGAGGGATTAATAAAGTATAGGCATCATCAATATCATCCTTGAAAGAATACAATTGATTAAGGTTGTGGACTTATTTAAGAGAATAAAGGAATGGAGATGGTGAAGAACATAATTGAATTTATGAAGAAAATTGATTAGGTCTTACATCATATTCTCCTCTGAGAATGTGGGGTGAATTCTTATACTAATAAAATGGATAAATTGATAAGATTTTGAGTGCAAATATATTAAAGTATAACTTACATAAATCTCATATTGAAGTAAAGAAATTTCAATTTATCCCAACCTTTTTCATATTTTCAAAAGTCTCATAAAAAGACAATTATGTGGATACACTGCCACATACATATTCATAAATTATGATTCATTGTAATAAATATCTAACGCGGTGAATAAGTCATGTGTTAACTATTTTATTGTAATAAATCATAATGTATGATCAATTGTCATACAAACCTATATAAGTTATGCGGATACACTGGCACTCATACATGATTCATAAGTCATGATTCATTGTAATCAGTATATGATGCAATGAATCAGTCATGTGTTAAACTTTTCTATTGTAATGAATCATATTGTATGATTCATTGTCTCAATGAATCAACCCATTAATATGATTCATTGGTGTATCATCCTTGTATGATACACCCAATGAATCATCAACCTATAACAACTAGACAAAGTGTCCCAATGAATCACTATATTCAATCCATACAGTTCTAGTGAATTAACAAGATATATGACTCGATTTTTATATATAAATAAATCACCATATTTAATGAATCGCCATAAAACAACTCATAGTTTTGAAATGAATCACCATACAAGATACATACTCTCGGTTTTATATATAAATGAATCACCATAAAAAGTTATGATCATAATTTTGAAATAAATCACTATACAAGAAACATACTACATACATGAATTACTATATTTCTCTAAATCCATATAGTCCCAATGACTCAGCAACATATATGACTGAATTTTATATTTCCATAAATTACCATGTCTATTGAATCACTATAAAAAAATTGAGAAGGAAGCAAAGAAGTGGTGGGAAGATAATCAGTTTTTTGTCTACAAAAAGTATGATGTTGAAGGATATGAATATGTGAATCAAGGTTTGCTGAAGAAGTAGTAGTTGTCTTTTTCTTTCCAGTGTAAATTGAACTTTGAATTTTAAGGTTTGCTTTCTGAGGTGAACTTTGAACTTCAAGTTCAAGTTCAAAGCGGATCTAGGTGAACTAAGTTCAAGTTCAAGTTCAAAAGGAATTTTGAACTTCAAGTTCAAGTTCAAAATGGGAGAGGAAAGAGAAAGAGCTCGCCGGAGACGAGTACAATGCCTATTCTATTGGATCTGAACTCCGATTGGCTCACCACTGCCTTTCACGGTGTTGACTTGAGTGTCGGCTTTTCTTTGTTGTCCATGGTAGCGGTGAAAGAGAGAGAGAATAAATTGGGGGAAGAGCTCTCTATCTTCTTTTTGAGCAGAAAGATTCAAGCATAAAATAGGAAAATAGGAATTTTAGAGATTTATAGAAAAGGTAGGGAATATTTGAAAATATTTTAAC
This sequence comes from Solanum virginianum, assembly GCA_000787875.1. Classification (NCBI taxonomy): domain Eukaryota; kingdom Viridiplantae; phylum Streptophyta; class Magnoliopsida; order Solanales; family Solanaceae; genus Solanum; species Solanum virginianum. The sequence continues at coordinate 24,261 of DF360085.1, read as the reverse complement.
ATAATCCAGTATTTCTGTAAATTTTCCTATATTAAATATGTGTTAAAACTGAACTGTTGTTGGGCTCAATACTCTTTTTAGCCTTCATGTCAAACTTTTAAATGCATTCTTATTGGGCTAGAAAGTAACTAGTTGTTTCAATCTTGACAATCAAATAAAATTCAACATATCTTTCAAATCAGTATTTTATTAATCCCCCAATAATTTTGGAAAATGGAAGATGAAGACGGTTATATTTATTTTAGATATGGGTTTGGGTTAATGGGTATGATTGTGAATGAAATTAATTCTAATTAATTACATGTGGACCAATAAGAATAATATCATATATTTAATTAAAAAAGCTCATGCCACATCATCCTTTGTTAAACAGAGGAGTAATTTTAGGTTTAAATTTAATCTTAAGGGCATTTTTTAATCCAAATAGGTGGATGGAGTAGCACTTTTGATCCAATAAGTGGAAAAGTGCATTGTAAAGCCATTTTCAACATGTTAAGGACACTTTCAATCTTTTTTCATACATTAAATAAGTAATTATTGCCAAGAAAGTATCACATCTGAGATAAACATATTACCGTGTGATAGTCTTTTTGTATCACATATATTTATTATAAATTTGACATTGTGTATCATGCCCCAAAAATTAGTGCATGATACATAACTGTTTATGTATATTATTTTGTTTAAGAAACAACATATTTTATAAAAGATACATTATACATGTAGTTGCTACTAATAACAATCTTTGTGTGTGATATATAACACAGTGGTAAGTTAAAAATATATGATACATGTAATAAAGTCTGAAAACTATTGAATTTGATATATATTATGTATTATGTACATATCTATTGATTTGATACATAGTGCTTTGGCTATAAAATATTAGGTTATTGTATCAAGTCTATTTATTGGGTAATGTGCATAGGTACAACCTTCTAAGTTGAATAAATTTGAATAAAAATTAAAGATTATAGATACATAATAATAATAATAATAATAATAATAATAATAATAATAATAATAATAATAATAATAATAATAAATACATGATATATTATATAATTTTTAATAATTATGTATCAAATAAATAATTAAAGGTATGAAACTCATAGGTTTAGATATGAAAATAAACCAGAACTTCTATGTATCGAAAGATTAACAACAACAAAAAAAAGTTGCTCTATTAATTTTATGTCATATACATGACAATGAATATAATACAAACTATTGTGATAAAGCATATATTTCATCTCTCTTGGAATATACTAATATCTTCATATCTGATTAGGGAGCAGTAATTCACTGGTTGTGACCTCCCTCAGATCACTGTACCACTCTTTGCTGAAGATGAATAAAATTCTACGTGTTTAAATAAAACAATATTGTTATATAGTTATTAGTATTTATGTATCAATAATTATATTTGATAATGTCTACAAATACATAATCTTCTAGTGAAATAAGTTTGGTGTATGTATCTGGTAGTAAAAGATAACAAAATTTGTAATAGTAATGTATCAAATACATAACTATGAACATGATACATACTTATTTTGTATCTTAATAAATTAATATTATATATCAAAATTAATATTTGGGCACGATAAAAGATAATGTAATGTATCGTAATGTTGAAATGAAGGTATTATACATTAATTTAAGAAATAAAAATAACCAAATACATTAAAAATCTAAACATACATGTATCACAAAAAGATGAACAGTAAAAAATCAACAATTTGACATGCTAAAAGCAAAAAAAAAAAAAAGATGACTAAATTATTCTACACTTTTTTTTTTGTTTTATATCAATTCTAGTAGATTTTCTTCACTTTCAATAGTAGTACCATTATTCAACCCAAAATCCTTGTCGAAACTACCATCTCGACTCCCTCCCCCGAACATCTTTCATAGTCAATTTTGAAGTCAAAGATGCATCCTTCTTCAACTAATTGGGTAATTACAATACTAAAAGAAAGAGCATCATTCATATGTATTAGAAATTTATAAATGAAACAATCTCTCTATCTCTATGAGATAGTGGCAAGGTATCTGTACATTTTACCCTCCCCAGACCCTACTTGTGGGATTTCATTGGGTATGTTGTTGTTGCAGATGAAAACGCTAACAAAGATTTTTTATTAAAAAACATTGATAGCTAGTGACTAAAAAGAAAAAATACTCCCTCTATCCCATTTTATGTGGTACCTTTTTTCTTTTTTGGTCTGTCCCAAAAAACTATCACCTCACTCTAATTGAAATTAATTTAACTTAAAAGTTTTTCTTTTACCTTTAGTAAAATGATTCTCAGTCACACAAATTTCTAAGAATTATTTGGACCACAAGTTTTAAAAGTCTTTCTTTTTCTTAAACATCGTGCCAAGTCAAAAGATGTCACATAAAATGGGACGAAAAGAGTAGATGAAGAAGAACATTAATTACAATTTGGAATAGATTAAGGAGAAGAAAATTTTAAAATCTGAATTGTTTGAAGTTCCTTAAAGTTTATCAAAGATTGATATCAATTTGTTATGCAGATTTGTGGAACTGATAGTACATTTTATGATTATGTTATGACGCAACCTCTCAAGTTGTGATGGAATCTACTGCAACCCACTAATAGATAAGCCAAATCATAATTTCAACCATAGCAGCGAGTCATCACACATAAGTCAATACTAAAAGGCAAAAATCTACCGATAAGGAGAAGAAAGAGAAAATAACAAAGAAGTAATGTACAAGAAACAACCCCAAAATCTAACATCAGTCAAGAATCGAGCGTCTAATACACAAAATAAGAGTACAAGATGTTATAAATATAAAATCATTAGAGACTATCTCTGAATACAAAATAAAGACTAGTCCAAATAGAAACAGATGAAAATCGATAATTTCTTATGTCAGGAGATCAACCTAATTTTCAAAATTTGCAATAAATCTATAATAAAGTCAATCAATAGCAAGAACTCGCACCATTCTTTACACAAGATAAAAATATAGTATAAGTACCAAACAAATGATACATGTAGGCATAGGCCGACTAAACTTCACAAATAAGGTAAGTATAAATAACATATAAATAAGGTAAGTACAACACACATAACAAGACAATAAATAAAATCATGATGGAATAGATAATGAAATATAATAAATATGATACACAAAGTGAAAAGTCTATTACCTACTAGCAAGAAGGACAAACTACAAAGTCTATTCAACAAGGTGCAAGCGAGAGAATCACCAAATACATATAACAACCAAACAATCTAAGGACTTATCTAACTAGACCTAGTATGGTGTATCACATTGAACTAAAACAAGTCTCACAAATCAATAGCTAGTCATACAATATAAATAAGTACATATATAATTAAACAATAACCAATGGACATCCCACACAACAAGTTGGTATAAGTAACAAATATGACTCAATCAACACCTCATAGTACTGGGGATACCAAACAAAAATCAATATAGTGGTGACAGGTGATGCATGTAAATGCAAGACATGCATGAGAACTTATCAGCAACTCATATTCACAGGTGTATAGACCTACCCCAACCTAGATAATAAGGTAGGACCTGTGTAATACCTCTATATGTTGCAATGGTACTCATGGTAAGAAGGCTTTATAGGGACACAAGTAGTTTGCATGCACTATCTGAGATTGAATAAGATTTTATAATCATTTCCGTTGATAATAGTAGAGGGATAATAGTAACCATAATAATGCATAAAGGACATCAATACACCAGCTAGTCAAATTATAAAATTGAGGTCATCTCGAATGTCTTCATAGTCTTTCATAGAAAAGAGAAAGTCCTCGATGCCTTGTAAGTATCAAAATATAGTAATCAAGTGATCCAGGTGGTTCAACTCCCATTAAAATTAGTTTGAAATGAATTTTGTAACAACAATATGAAAACCTTCTTTTTCGAGCATAATAATGATGAGCCAATGCATGAACCAGGATCATACCAAAAATAAGTGTGAATAAGCGACTAATGCAACGTATGTTATTGTCAATATCTAAATAAGGCACACAATATTAGAAAATAAAATTGCTATTCTACATTATGAAGGTTGAGAAAAATAACCTAGGATTTGATTGCTCATCAACAAGGCCTCGGATCCAACAATATAGAATAACCATAATAAAAAAAGAATATCATTAGTATACATCTTAGGGATCACAAGCGGCTCAAAACTAAGGAAAAAGATAAACAAATCTCGCCTAACGTTAAATTCATAATCTCCAATTAGAGATTGTGAAAAATTAAATCATACCTATAACTACAATGAGCCTCTGGGGCCTCATACACTAGCATCAAACACACTATCTAAAACAAGTCCTCCTGGAAGTCACATCGAGCTACGAGGAAAATATAAGTCATATCAAGCAGCTGAGGCCCGAACCTAGTCTAAGGTCATCTATATGACTCTCAAAAGGATAATCATTCTGAATCACACCAAAAGTAAAGCTCCATGTCCAAAACTAAGGTCTCAAAGGGACTACATTAGTCTAAGATTCAATCAAAAATAGTAAAAGTAGGATAAAACAGAAAAAATGAAGTACTAGTTATATACAATCCAATCCATATAAAATATATACTAAGCATTATCAAATAGGGTTTAGTAAAAAAAAAGATCATTCCCTGTCTTGTAGCCTATCATGCACGCTCCAAATTCACCTCATGAGAGCTATCCACCTTTGAAATGCCTTCAATTATTGCTACGCTATCAAAATATTAATCACCATAATAATATGGATGTTTTGACACCAAAAGTACATTGATCAAAGTCAGATCCAAAATTAGATCTAAAATGAAATTATGGGACCTACAATGAGAATCTCAAAATTGACTCTATAAAAAGGTCATAAATGACTGTAATATCCCAGGTGCTTAAATACTGTACAAAGGGCCGCAGTGAATTTTTAGGTCAAGTAGATTGAAAAATAAAAACTAAATAATTACCTTATCCAGAAGGGTCCGCGAGAAGATCATGTCGTGGACTGCTCCATGATAGGTCAAATTTGGCTAAAATCTGATTAAATTTAATTTTCTCAAAAATAACCTATGGTGAAACATCTCCCCATCGCAAACTTGGTGCACAATTGTTATTAGATTTTAATTTCAAATAGGGGTACTTTGGACATTTCTCTATTTATTAGTCAATGAACTTGGATAATTTTATGACTGATCCTAATATATTAAATATCCTAAACCCTCGATTATTCACTCATTCACTTCTAATTTAACAATTTCAAAGTTTCTCTTTCTACTAAAGCTCTCAAATCCCCATTGAAGACATTAAGCAATTCTCCCAGCTCTCAATCAAAATTGAAGGAATTGTTAAAAGATTATTTTAACTTCTTTCCCAAGGTATGTGAATATGTATTCATGTGTTTCTTTCACCTATGGATCCCAAATAATTCCTAACCTTTTCATCTGAAATAGGAAAATTTTCGTAAGATGAGTGCTTGGTTTACCTTGGCAAAGTAAATCACTTTTTGTCCACTATAGAGTGAACATGGAGATGAGTGCTTGGTTTACCTTGGTCTTATTATCGGTTATGGTCCCTTCGTATCTATGTATGATATGTTATATGACCTGGCAATCCTCATGCATGTTTTTGACTAAGGCATTGACTATTCATGGCATAATAAGCCTATATCTCTTTGAATATAATTATGCATCTTGTCTAATTATGAATAATACTGTCTTGTTGCATTGCATCCCACATACTTAGTATATCTCAAGTACTAACGCATACTTTTTGCCTATATGATTAACCATGTAGGGACCAGAGCTCCTATTCTTCTTCTTCCACGATGCTAGTCGGTTTGATTGAAGATTGCTATTGGTAAATCTTTCATTTCGGGGACAATATCCACTTTCCTTTCTTGTTATCTTAAAGACTTATTTAATTTTTGAACCTTTACTTTGAAGGTGAGCCTGGGAGATATCTTTGCTCCCGTCCCACTCATGTTAGAAGTGTTATAGGATATAGATGTCTGTGATGATCTTGACTTCTATTGTACTTATATAATTACGAAAGACTTCATTTAGTCCCTATCCCTTTATATGTTGTTGAATGTGATGCCATATGATGGAAGTCCTAAGCCCCTATTATCCCCAAAGTGTGAGTCATACTTACCCTCCCCTTAGTCTTGTTTGCTATGTGATCATGCAAACCCCTTTCTCCTATTTATCCCTATAGCTTGAATTCAAAGCTCTGCTTCCCTCGAATTATTTTCTTGGTATTTACTTATGATTCTGCATCCAATGATGTGCTTCCCTATGCTAAAGGCTTGTTTGGGGTCCCTTCGAGTTCCCCAATCATCATGCACATCTAGGCCCTAGGCTTAGGTTGTGACAAGCTTGGTATCAGAGAACTAAATTTATAAATAATCCTAAAAATTCCAACACATCGCATCAAGTAGAGTCTTGTTCATGGTTATGAAGCGCGCCACAACTATAAATAGGAGGCTATGAGATGTTTAAGAAATGATTCACTTTTTCATGATCTATCCTGTGCTTTTAGGAGTTAATTTAAGGTTTTCTTTCTCTAATAGATGTTTTTTGTGCTTCTAAATCCCTCTACTAAGAAGAATGACACAAAGAGCTCCTAACCTGAGGTTGATCTAGCCCTTCTGGCTCCTCAAGCTCCCCAAGAAGAAGTTGGGGTCACTCATCCTGAGTATCAGAATGTAGTTGCTTTATTGACATAAGCCGTGACCAACCAAATGAACCAAGGAGCCTAAGCTCCTCATGCTCCTATCCAGCGTCAAGAGTGAGGGATTTTACAAGGATGAACCCTTCAAAGTTTTATGGCTCCAAATTGAAGAGGACCCCCAAGAAATTATTGATAAGATATACAAAGAGCTTTTTATAATGGGGGTGAGCTTGAAGGATAAGCACAAACTTGCGGCCAATCAACTCAAAGGGCTTACCCAAATTTAGTTTGCTCAATGGAAAATGGAAAGGGAGAATAATGATCCTATCCTATGGAAAGAATTCAAAGCTACCTTCCTCAACCGTTTCTTCCTATTGAATTAAAGGAGGTCAAGATGATAGAGTTTATGAATCTCAAGCAAGGTTCCATGAGTGTGAGGGATAATTCCCTCAAGTTCAATAAGCTCTCAAAATATGCTCCTCCTCTTGTTGCCAATTCTAGGGCAAGGATGAACAATTTTATATTAGGGAAACCCAACTTGATCAATGAAAAATATGGCACAACTATGCTTGTTAGTGATATAGGCTTGTCTCATCTCATGACTTATGCCGAGCAACTTGAAGGGGAAAATTTGGAAAAGGAAGGAGTGGGGAGTCCAAGAGGGCTCAATATGATGGTGGATTAATTCAAAGTGCAAAAGGTGGTCGTTATCAACAAGGTCACAAATTTCAAGGCCAAGGGTCCTCTAATGTTCAAAAGCAAAGGTTTTCTAATGATAGGGTACCTAACCCTAAATCTTATTGTGGTAATGGTGGAAATTTTATTCCTAAGTGTGGAAGGTATGATAAGAATTATGGTGGTAGGTGCTATAGAGATATGGGTGCTTGGTTCGAGTGTGGTAAAATGGGCCACAAGATTGTGGATTGTCCAAATGTTCAAAACAAGGGTAGAGATAATCATCCTCAAGGACAAGATGCCCATGATGATCAAAGGGCACTCAACAAGGGTGCTTCACATCATAATCGATTTTATTCTCTTCAAGGGAGGTAAGGGGTGGATGAGGTACCTGATGTTATTACTGGTATGTTAATAGTTTTTGAAGATGATGTGTATGCTTTATTGGATCTGGGTGTCACTCTCTTTTTCATTACTCTATTTGTTGCTAATAGACTTCATGTATGTCCCGAATTATTACATGAATCCTTTGAGGTGTCTACCCTAGTTGGGGTAGTCCATTATTGCTAAAAGAGTCTATTGGGGTTGTCCCATATCTATATTTGCACAAAGTCTTGCCTTGTAATTTTGTTGAGCTTGACATGGTAGATTTTGATATTATTCTTGGGATGGATTAGTTACATGTATATTATGCTTCTATTGATTGTAAAACCCATAAAGTTGAGTTCTAATTTCCTAATGAACACGTCATTAAGTGGGAAGGTCATGATTTGGTGGTTATGGTTAGGTTCATATCTTGTTTAAGGCCTGGGAATTGATTGCTAAGGGTTGCATTTATCATCTTGTAAGGGTTAGGGATGTTGAGTCTAAAGTCCCTCCTATTAAGTCAATTTTGGTGGTCAATGAGTTTCTTAATGTCTTTATCAATGAACTTCCTAGTGTATCTCTTGAAAGGGAGATAGATTTTTGGTATAGACCTCCCCCTTGATACTCAACACATTTCCATTCCCTTTTACCGAATAGCTCTGGTAGAGTTGAAAAAGTTAAAGGATCAATTGAAAGATTTATTGGAGAAGGTATCATTAGGCCTAATAAGTCATATTGAGGTGCACTAGTGTTATTTGTAAGGAAGAAGAATAACTCACTTAGAATGTGCATCGACGACCAATAACTCAACAAGGTTACCATAAAGAACAAGTATCCTCTACAAGAATAGATGACCTATTTGACCAATGTCAAGGGGCTAGTTATTTTCTAAGATCAATCTTCGATCCAAATACCATCAAATGAGGGTAAGGGAATGTGATATTCCTAAAATGGCTTTTTGGACTAGATATGAGCATTTTGAATTTGTGGTGATGTCTTTTGGCTTAACCAATACACCAGCAATATTTATGGATCTGATGAATAGGGTCTTTAAATGCTATCTTGATATATTTATTGTAGTATTCATTGATGATATTTTGATTTACTCTTGTAGTGAGAAATAGCATGTGAAACATTTAAGGGTAATGTTACAAATTTTGAGGAAATAAGAGGTTGTTTGCTAAGTTTGATAAATGTAAGTTTTGGTTGAAAGAAGTTGCATTTCTAAGGCATATGGTATCAGGTGGAGGGATTAAAGTGGATCCCAAAAAGATGAAAGTGATGAAACATTGGTCTAAGCCCTTGACTCCAATAGATATTAGGAGTTTCTTAGGCTTGGCAAGGTATTACAACAGTTTTGTGAATGATTTTTCCTCTATTGCTTCTTCATTGACAAAATTGACACAAAAGAAGGAAAAATTTGTTTAGACCGATGAATGTGAAAATAATTTTCAAACTCTAACAGACAAGCTTAGATTCACTCCTATTTTGGAATTATCGAAAGGGTTAGAAGGCTTTGTTGTTTATTGTATTTCTTCTAAAATTGATTTAGGGTATGTGTTGATGCAAAGTGGAAATGTTATTGTTTATGCCTCTAGGCAATTCAAAGTGCATTAGCGTAACTATCCTACCCATGATCTTGAGCTAGCAGTCATAGTATTTGGTCTGAAAGTATGACGTCATTACTTGTATATGGTTCATGTAGATGTTTTCACCAACCACAAGAGTCTCCAATATGTGTTCATCCAAAGAGATCTCAATTTAAGGCAAAGAAGGTGGTTAGAGCTCCTTCAGACTATGACATGAGTGTTCATTATCACCCAAATAAGACTAATATTGTGGCTGATGCTCTAAGTAGAGTGTCCATGGAAAGTGGGGCTCATATTGATGATAGTAGGAAGGAATTGGCAAAGGAAGTCCATCGGTTGGCAAGATTGAGGGTTAGGTCAAATGAACCCAAAAATGGAAGTGCGGTGGTTATAGATGGTTCTAAATCTTCTTTGATTGAAGAGGTCAAATCCAAACAAGACCTTGATCCCTCTTTGTTACAATTAAGGTATTGGCGAAAGAGGGCAAGGTGGAGGTTTTCTCCTGAGGAGAGATGGTGTACTTAGATACCAAGGTAGATTGTGTGTGCCAAATGTGGATGGATTGAGGGACATGATTTTGGAAGAGGCACATAATTCATTATATTCTATTCACTCTGGTTCTATAAAGATGTATAGGGATTTGAGAGAAGTATATTAGTGGTATGAAAAGAGATATTGCAAAGTTTGTAGCCAGTTATCACAATTGCCAACAAGTCAAAACCGAGCATCAAAGGCCAGGTGGCTTAGCCCAAGATATGAACATTCCTACTTGAAAGTGGGAAGATATCAACATGGATTTTGTTCCAAAGACTAGAAAGTATTTTGGTTCTACATAGGTTATTATTGATAGAATTATTGATAGAATAACAAAATCAGGTCACTTCCTACCAATTAAAATGACTTGTGGTGTCGAAGATTACGCTAGATTGTACATCCATGAGTTGGTTAGATTTCATGGGGTCCCCTTATCGATTATTTTGGATCATGATGCTTAATTTACTTCACACTTTTAGAGATCCTTCCAAAGAGGCCTTGGTATTAAAGTCAAGCTTAGCACGACCTTTCACCAACAAATAGATGGTCAAGCCGAAAAGACTATTCAAACTCTTGAGGATATGCTTAAAGCTTGTATTTTGGAATTTAAAGATAGTTGGGATGAGCATCTTCCACTTATTAAGTTTGCTTACAATAATAACAGTCACTCTAGCATTGAAATGGTTCTCTTTGAAGTTTTATATAGTAAACATTGTAGATCCCCAGTTGGGTGATTTGAAGTAGAGAAAATGGCTTTGGTAGGTCTGAATTTAGTTATTAAAGCCTTGGATAAGGTAAGGTTGACAAGGGAAAGATTGAAGACGGCTCAAAGTAGGAAAATTCCTACTTTGGTGTGAGGAGAAGAGATCTTGAGTTTATTGTTGACGATTGGGTATATTTGAAGGTCTCACCCATGAAGGGTGTGGTCCAATTTGGTAAGAAGAAAAAGTTAAGCCCAAGGTATGTAGGTATTTACATAATTTTGAGGAGAATTGGTAAGGTTTCCTATGAGTTGGAGTTGGCTATAGAGATAAGTATGGTTCATCTAGTCTTTCACGTATCTTTGTTGAGGAAGTGTGTATGTGACTCGAACTCTATAGTGCCTTTGGAGGTTGTGGGTGTTGTGGAGGAGAATTTGACATATGAGGAAGTTTTTGTGAAACATTAGATAGACAAGTGAAGCGATTGAGAAACAAAGATGTAGTGTCCACCAAAGTCCTTTGGAGGAATCAATAAGTCGAAAGTATCACTTGGGAAGCCGAAACGAACATGAAGAAATGATATCCTTATCTCTTCCACTCTACTCAAGCCTAAGGTAATACGTTAACTTCTATCTATGGTATTAAGTCTTGAATCTCAACCCTTATGTCATTTTTGCATGCATACATGTTCATGGTAACAAGTTTTGATGATTTTGTTGTGTAAGTTTGGAAGTTTTTGAGAATAATGATTAAGTTGCATTGATCGCATTCATGTTGGGCTGAAAGTTTTCTAATCACTATTCTTAAGCATGTTTCCATCATATTCAGGGACAAAGGTACCCAAGAGGGAGATATTGTAACACCTCCCACGCTACTCAAAAGTGTCTTTATGGTGTATTTCTTGAATACCTTAAAATTCATGTGTTATTTCACAAATCCAACTTCATATTCTTTTTGCGGGGGCAAAATTGCATAGAAAAAGGGTAGTTTTCAATTTTTAGGTGATCCATATCAAAAAATAATTTTTGGGTGATTTGGGCCTTAACAAGAAGGGTACGCGACCAATCTGCATCACTGACTTGCTCCCCCAAAGTAAAAAAAGGCCTAAACTCACTCCTAGGCCTAAATAGGGAAAAATTGAACTTCGCACAAAAATGACCTGTGCAGAAACAAGTCTGCGTCCCCCACTTGTTCCGCTACAATGTAAATTTTTCTAAATATTCTCTTTTTCAAGTGAGAGCAACTAGGTAATAATCCAACACCCTTATAGACGGGATTCCTCTTTTATTTCACCATTTTAGTCCTAATTCTCTCAAGAACTCCCTCAAAATCCTCACCAAATTCTTCGATCAATTTCAAGATTCTTAAGAACTTTATTGGAATTCAAGAACTCAAGTAAAGTCCTTCAAGTCTCATTAAGTTTCCTTCACTTATTTCAAGGATTTAAGGTATGTGGGTCTTTATCCATGGGTCCTTCCACCCATAGATCTCAATCTTCCTTTTTTATAAAATTTCATGATTTCAAGGCTTGAAATTTTATGGGTGTTTATTTAAGTATGACTCTATCAAGAATTGGTTTGATTATGCATGTACAGTTACTCAAGATTATCCTATGATTTGATTATGACTATTGAAGCTTTGCATGCTATGATTTCTAGAAAAGCTATGAAAGATTACGAATTTTTGAAATGAATTTTATGATACCCAAATTGGGATTTTGTTAATATGTTAGTGGTTTGATTTGAATGGTTCCTGAATGACTATGTTTTACTCATCCATGACCTACACTCATGTATTTCATGATTTTAAACTTGTGTACGTATACACATTATGTTTTGACTAAAGTTATGAACCAAGCTTCTTATGTTGATAAAAGCCTTATTGCAAGACATATGAATTATGCATGTTGTGAATGTTGAAAGGCTAATAAGCATGTTTTTAAGTTCATGAAGACGTTATAAAAGTTATGAATGATATGAATCCCATTCTTGGATTTCATGAAGCTTTGGTTTTGTGAGCTACTCTAATATGATATCATGGTACTATGAGATTATGCATATTATGACTATGACTATGATTTGAGTATTCCTTTAGATTGTTGACCTAGCACCGTGTAATGACCCCCGGGTCATTTCTGTATTTTTGAGACTTCTCGATTGGTTTGAGCTTCTGTATGTTGATCTCAGACCTGTTATGGTATATTGAGACAGTTGGAATGGTTGTCGGTAGTTTTGGTTGAGATTATGCGAGTTTGAAAGTTACCAAAAAGCTAAGGCTGCAAAAAAGAAATTTTTGTCAAAACTCTAGTAAACATCCTCGAAATGGGATTTTGACGGTTCTGTTAGTTCTAGAATGGTTGATTTGTGCTAAGAGGGTGGTTACTTCGAGAATGGAAGGTTCCTGTGTGATTTTGAGCCAAAAATTGCTAAATAAGTTCAATTGGAGGCTAAAAAGTATGTTTCTGTAAAAACCCAGTTTAATGCGCTCAGCATAAAAAAATGATGGCACAGTCAGTTCCAAAATATTAAAAATAGTCTAAAATGACCTTCTGCTAGTTGTCGGGGTCATTCGTTTGCATTTTGACCCCCTTGGTTCATCAAGCTAAAAATAGCTGGAGGAAGTGGGGTACTCCTTTTTTCGTAGGATGCTCCGTTGGGATTCTGACTATACCATTGGATTCAAAAGATCAAAAACCATATGGTTACACTATTTATTTGCGTAAAATGGGCATCGGGAGCCCTGGGAATGCCCCGGGGAAGTTTTGGGGTTGCTGGTGCTAACAGCTGAGGCATAGGCCTGCGTTTGCATACGCGTGCATTCTGACGGCATACCACACAGGCATCTCACCCGCATCCAAGCACAGCATCATGCGACTTGACTATATAAGGCCTGGTTGCGAAGGCATTAAAGAGAAAACTTCAAATGGCCATAGAAAGTGATTCC
>DF360086.1:80902-97019 GCA_000787875.1 Solanum virginianum | reverse complement strand
TATGTGTGCTAAAATTTTCATGTTTGCATCTCTCATATACGTTTCTTTGACATTTGGAGATGAATGTTCCTAAGGGGGAGATATTGAAATGACCCAGAAAAGTGCCCGAAAGTGTGCCTTGGAAGTGCCCAAAATTGTAATTTCCATATATCTCAAAATCCATGTGTGATATCAAAAATCTGACTTCATATTCTTTTTAGGGGGTCAAATTGAGTGGAAAATAGGTCTAACCCGTATTTAAGAGCAACCGTAGCAAAATTTGAAGATCACAAAAATGTGATTTCCAGAGATAATCCACGCCCCTGGCACATCATAGTGTATTTTGTGCACTATTTTTCTTATCTGGTCTAAGGCCTTTGGGTCTTGGGCCGAAGTGTTCCCAAATGTGAAAATACCTATACTAAGTCATATTTCACCCTCATATCATTTAAAACATTCCCCAATACTCACTCAAACACTTAGCCAAATAATTCACTCCTAAATTCAAGTCAAAAAACTCATCTGAATCTTAAGATTCTAATTCATGCTTCAAGTCTCCATCTCCAATCATCATGAAATTATTATCCAAAGCTAAGGCATGTGGGTTTGTTTCATGGGTTCCTTTCACCCATGATACCCAAGCTCTCTTTTGCCTAAAATTGCATGATTTAAAGTTGATTTACTCATGGGTCTTATCTTCCACCCATGATACCCAAACTTCCTTTTACCTCAAATTGCATGATATAAAGTTGAATTACTCATGGGTCTTATCTATTATGAATTTCACTGCACACTTTGTTGGGGTTTCATGAAATTATGATTGTTTTAGCATGTTTTGAGCTATAGATGTAAGATCTATTGTGAGATTTGATGAAGTGGTTTGATGTATATGGATTGAGGGTGTTGCCAAGTATCTATTGATGGTTTTACATTGAATTTTCTAGCATGATTTCACTTTTGAATTGCATGGTTTTAAACTAGCACTACACACCCACCAAGTGTTTGTTAAAATGTTCAGATTATGATTTCTTGAGGAATTGAAGGTCCAATGTATGTTTTATGAGTTGAATGACTATTTGATGATGAAAGGAATTTATGTATATGATATTATCTCACTCGGGGGGTTATAGGCCCCGGTAACCTTATTGAAGGGTTTGTACCTCGATTGCCTCGCTTAGGAGGTGGTAGCCCCGTTCAACCCTGTTGAGGGGTTTGTACCTTGATAACCATGTTGGGGGGTTTGTATTTCATCAACCATGTTGGGGAGTTTGTACCTTATAAACCAATTGAGGGGTTCGTATCTGATTCCCCTCTCCAAGGGGTTTGAAGGCCTTGGATATGCACTAATGATGGTCTCTCCTTACACATTGTTATGTTCTATATAAGCATGGTTTTACTTCAAGCATCATTCATACATGCAATATATCTATATGCTTACCCATTGCCTATGTTATGCATTTTGCTTATGGTGCTTATGGCTTGTTGTATTGCATCATACATTATTAGTACATTCAAACGTAATGAAACATACTCTATGCCTATATGATGTCACCATGTAGGAACCGGAGCCCCGCTTGATCATCCTCCTCCATGTGGCTAGTACGACTTCTCTAGAGCTCATTGGTAAGTCCTCCATTTTGGGTATGATGTTTATGATCTCATACTATGTTCCACGACTATCTTCTATTATGTATATGATGACTATAAGGGTGAGCCCGGTAGCTTGTCTTGGTCCCTGCTATGTATCTAAGTTTTAGAGGTGTTGTTGGACATGTTTTTTTATTTTGCTATGAGCTTTGACTCTCTCTTGACTGTTGATGTTTATGATATGAAAGTTGTCTCTTAGGCCTATTGTCCCTGTTTACTATTGCTTGTTGTCTTCTATTGCTTCCATGGCCAAAGATGTGTAATAATATGTTAAGAGGCTTGCTTGGGGTCCCTTCTGGTTCCCCATGCACCGTGTCACCTCTAGGCCCTACGCTTGGGTCATGACAAACTGTATGTTTCTAAGTTGGTTTTTTTGTGGGTCTTACTTATTATGAATTTGACTATGAACTTTGTTAGGGTTTCATAAAAGTGTGACTGTTTGATCATGTTTTGAGCTATGAATCTATGATCTATTTTGAGATTTGATGAAGGGTTTCAACGTATATTGCATGAGGGTATAACTAACTGCTGGTGGGTTGATTTACTTTAAGTTTTCTTGCATGATTTCACTCTTGAAGTGCTTTGTTTTATACTAGCATCACACCCGCCAAGTGTTCGATAAAATGTCCGGTTAAGGTATCTTAAGTTTTGTAAGCCTAATGCATGGTATATGAGTTAAGTGACTTTATGATTATGAAAGGAATGTATAAACGAGTTGTTATCATGGAAAGTATCTATACTGTTTAAAGTTAACCCTACCAAAGATGTGGGGTATGTATCTCGTCAACCTTGTCGAGTGGTGGCAATGTCATACTACCATAGATGAGGGGTATTTACCTCACATACCTTGTCGGGTGGTGTCAAGCTCGTACTACCATAGATGAGGGGTATGTACCTCATCCACCTTGTTGGATGGTGGCAATCTCATACTGCCATAAATTAGGGGTTTGTAACTCATTCAATTTGTTGGGTGGTGGCAATCCTATACTGCCAAAGATGAGAGATATGTACTTTATCCACCTTCCAAGTATGTGGCATGCCTTGGATTCCAAGTACTAACTTTCTTGGTCTATGATGATGTTCTCTTCCTACACATGTATTATGTTTTATATACGCATGTTTTACTTCAAGCAAGAGCTCCATTTTATCATCTTCCCCTTATCCGTGGCTAGTACTATATTTGAAGCAAGTTTGGTGAGTCCTCAACTTCGAGGATAATATCTTTTAATCTTATGTTATGCAAAAACTCTCTTTCTTTTATTGTATGCTTTTGACTATGAGGGTGACCTCGAAAAGTTGTTTTGGCCCCTGCTCAATTCTATGTTTAGAGGTGTTGTTGGACAAGTGATGTAATGATGCTTTGAGCTTGGCTCTCTTGACCCTTGTATGTTTTAAGCTATGAAAAACTCCCTTAGCCCCTTTACCCTTATTTTACATCCTTTTGTTGTTTTTAATTGCTTCCGCGACCAAGGATGTGTAACAACATGCTAAGAGACTTGTTTGGTGTCTCTCCGGGATCCCCATTCGTCATGTCATGTCTAGACCTTTGGTCTGGGTCATGACAAAATGACCCTCATGAATCCTTCTTTTTTCGTTTTTGTCAGTCTTTGCTTTGCATCCTCTATGCATCTATTTCAAATTATGTAGAAGGAATTAAGTGGTGTTACAATATGAGAAGTTGTACACATAGTATAATCTTATCCTACGCTGGTTACGTAGTTTATGCATTCAAGTTATTATTACTTCTACACATATCGAGAGGTAAGCAAGAGTAAACTCTTATCGAGAGTTCAAGTTATTATTACTTTTACGCATATCGAGAGGTAAGCATGAGTAAGCATGAGTTCAAGTACAATTAGGGTTTAAGTGAGAGGTAAGCATGAGTAATAATGAAGTACTAAATTAACGTAGGAAATCATACTTTCGATGATAGAGATTTGAATTGAATAATAAAGGATGGTAGGAACTTGAATTCAGGAAAGATTGGAAAATTCGCGATTAAACTTTTACTGACTAAAATTAGATGTAGGGCATGGCGATGAACTTAGTCCAATAATCTGAATAGCCTTACATACATGGAAGAACTAGATTCTTGAAGAGCTCTAAAGAACATGCTTGAAAGCCCAAGCTTTTCTGCTCTTCGA
Organism: Solanum virginianum; assembly: GCA_000787875.1. Lineage (NCBI taxonomy): Eukaryota > Viridiplantae > Streptophyta > Magnoliopsida > Solanales > Solanaceae > Solanum > Solanum virginianum. The sequence continues at coordinate 93,249 of DF360086.1, read as the reverse complement.
ACTAGGTTCTAAGTCTTGAGAATATTTTTTTAGCATAAAGAGATCAATTGATAATATTTAGGGACTTAATTTGATGTTAAAACCATCAATTTTGAGCTTAGGAAAGGTGAAAAGTTCTTAAACTAACCCTTCTTAAAATGTTGTTAAGGTCATCTATGGTCTGCAGAAGTTTCTACAGATTGTAGGGAACATCCATAAAATCTTGGGTCGAATTCTGGGGTCCTGGAACTCATTTTACCAGCCCAAACTAGGGATGGCAATGGGCCCCGTCCCGCCCCACATGATGACTTTTTTCATTTTGAACCCGTCCCGTCCCACCCCGCCTCACATAAACCCACCCCGCCTAAATTTTAAACTTCTTTTATTTTTTAATTTAATTTAATTTTTTCCGGCTAATTAACATCTCAACAACTAATTAACTATTTTAGTTGATATTTTTACGATTATTTCTTAATCATTAATTAAACTTTTCTAATTAACAATTTAACAACTAATAATTTACCGGACAAGAATAGTTTAAAGATTAGAAAAAAATAAAATTAAAGTCAATATTTAATATAAAAAGTTTAAATCTTTGATTTTTACTAATCACAAAAGTTTAATTCCTTTGAGTTCCTATTTGATTTTTTAAACCCACAACCCGCTCCGCTCCCCATTTGTTTTAAAATATAGCTACTTGAACTCGCCCCACCCTATATAGCTCTTAAACTGCCCCGTCCCACCCCGTTGCTATCCCTAGCTAAAACATCGGATCATAGAAGCTTCTATAACACGTAGTTGGGTCCATAATAACCTGGTCTCAGAAATCAACTTGAAACACAGTTTCACGAGTTGGACTTTATGGGTTTTCAATCCATTTACGGCCCGTAGTTCTGGGCTTGTAAAAACTTCCATAGAAAACTCTGCTCTAGCAATCTTCACTAAAACGATCATAATTGTTTGCTTTGAACTCTACATAAGGGAATCTTTGTGGAGTTGGAATGAGGATTCCGAGACCTTTAATTTGATAGGTTATGAGACACCTAATTCTTTTTATTCTGAGAGTAACAATTATTTGAAGTTAACCCTTGCATAATCTAACATGAAAAACTTAATTGGTAGGAAGGTTTGAACTCAACTAAGTACTAGAGGTCTCTTATGAACCTAAACCACTTCCAATACATTTTTCACATATAGGTATGAGTCTTGAAATATAGGAGGTAAACTAATAATTCTACTTTACACTTTAGAGCTTACTACTTTTAATAATATATATATATCATAAATTATATAATATGGTGATTATGATATGATATATGAATAAATGATGATAATAAGGAAGATATATTAGAATTTATGAGCTTACTACTTTTAATAATATATATATATCATAAATTATATAATATGGTGATTATGATATGATATATGAATAAATGATGATAATAAGGAAAATATATTAGAATTTATTAATAAATATGGAATAAAATTTAAAAGGAAAAGCAAGGAAAGCTTTATACAAAAATGTGTGTTCTATTTTCAAAGTCATGACTTTTCTGGTTAAAAAAAATTCAAAATGAATTACACATATATGTGACTGCCCTATAAATAACAATTTCTTATGTAAAATTATTAAAAATGAGTAAGTTTACATTCACAACTATTTCTCTAGATTCTTTTGTTTTTTCTGCAGAATTACAAAAAAGGGGAGTTCACACATTTGTACCTCTTTCTGGTTTTTTCTTCGTTAAAATTACAAAGTAGAGTGAGTTCAGATTTGTCATCATCTCTTTCATTTTTTCTTTCTTCCTTCACCCCTCCCCCCTCCTTATCACCTTCCTCCTCCTCCTAAAACCTTTGTTCAAATTTTGGCAAACCATAGAGTTTTCTCGATCTTTTTCTATTTTTTCTTTTAAATTTTCTAGTATTCTGTAAGCCATGGTTTTTTATTTTTCTAAATTGATTTATTTCTTTATATAATTCATCTTGAGAAGGGAATAGTTCAGCAACCAAAAGGAGACAACATATAAATATGAGTGAAACATTGAATTCATTATATTTTTATTCTTTTAAGATGAAGAACAATCAGTATTTGATGGTGAGGGTTTTTTTTTAAATGATTTTTTGGTCAGTGACCCAATTTATTGCAACTTTAAAAACAAAATTGGATGGGCTGAAGCCCAATACATTCTGACCCCGTCAGGTACAATTAAGCGTTGGTTCTTACTACTTAAGAATAGACCTACTTTATTAAGTAAAAACCCTAGGTTTCCTAAAGAAGTTACCCCCTTTTCTCTCCTTTGTCTTCACCATTTCTAGTGGGAGCCAACTCTTCATTTCCTCATCCTCCGCTTATAGGTTCTCAATTACCTTCATCATGCTTATACGGATTCTTGTTGTATCAGCTGTCAAAGGTAAGTTCTTTCCCAATGATATACCTCCATGTTGTACTTTCTCCATTGCTGTCGTGTTGTGTTTCTTTCTTTAAGGTATCGTCTCCAATAGAAACACCCTTCAGGTATCAAACGTTTTCCTTGTTGCCCCTTTTTTCCCTTTGTTAGCTCCTTCTCTCTCTTCAGAAAGCCACATGGAGAAGATGACATAGTCATTTGGCTTTTGACACGTGCTAGATGTTGATGCTTGTTCCAAGATCTGACTTGTTTATGGCTTGTCATCTTTTGCTGGTATTGAGTTTTTTTTGGTGGTTGATTAGTCTAGGCATAGCTAATTTTTGCACAACATCTGTTGTTGGCACTGTTTGTCATCCAATTTGCCCAATTGTATTCACTTGTTCTTTTACATTTATATCTAGCAAGTGTTACTACTTCCCAAAGATTATTGATTATTTCTACCAATGCGGATTTGAAATTATTTTTTATTTATTTCTTTTGTCTCTCATTTAGATACTAAAGAATAATATTTACAGATATATGTATGCAACACACACCTTTCCTTAGTAGTAAAGTTATTAATTTTTTTTATATACATTCACTAAATTTTAAATTGATGGCTATACGTAACAATGTATCATATATAATTGGATAGTTTCAAATTTGAATGATTTTAATGCTCAATCTAAAGTCGAATTTATTAAAAGAACTCATGATAGGTAAAAAAAAAAACCTTTTTGCTCCATAAGCCGTACTAGGAAAATAAATTTTGTATTATATTGTAATTATTTGTTTCAAAAGAAAGTTCATTTCTTATTTTTCCATTTACTAGAATTGGTAAAAGATTTCACATGTGCATGATATGTTCTATTTTTTATTTAGTATGAGGAGGAAGTTTCATATAGTAGTTTCACTCAAAATAATTATACTCTTTGTTCTCATCTAATATTGTTACAATGTGGTCCCGGTCATGATGCCGCCTATTAGATCCCACCTACAGGCAAGCCAACACACAGGTGACTTCTTCTACTTTCTAATAAATTGTCTACATGGTTATCATAAGAACCAATGAATTTCTAAGCTTCATTATGCAATGACTTTCTACTAGCCTTTCGACGAGTCGAAGCCAAACCACCTAAACGAATATCTCCATATGAGAGGTTACTACTTCCAGTTCTATTTGAACACAAAAGACTTTGTTCCAAAACAAAAGAATATCCAAGTCTATTGGCTTCTTCAGGACAACCTCTTCCATGAGAAGCAGTACATGAGATATGGTGCTGAGAAGAAATCTGCTCAACTGCTCCATCTCTCACAACTCCAGTCGAAACTTCAATGTTAGTCCCTTCTCTCTCACTCTCACTAGTTCTTGCTCTTTCTGTTGCTTCACCACTTTGTTCATGGCTTCCCCGTGAGCAGGATTGAATTATAACTTTTATGTGCGGTTATTGATGGGAGTGGTTTGAGCATTGATGTACAAGGCATAACAATAACACATACGAAGTACTAAGTCAGTAAACTTTTGCTTTATTACAACTTAAGGAAGCTTATCCAAGCTTCCTTAAGTATGTGTAATTACAACTTAAGGAAGTTTATCCAACTTTATTACATACTAAGTATGTTTAACAAAGCATACAAAGTTGTGTTTCTTCTCAGCACCATACGTCATATGTTGTTTCTCATGAGTAACAAAGCATACTAAGTTGTGTTTCTTCTCAGCACCATACGTCATATGTTGTTTCTCATGGAAGAGGTTGTCCTGAAGAAGCAAATAGACTGGGATATTCTTGTGTTCTCGAACAAAGTCTTCTATGTTCAAAAAGAACTAGAAGTAGTAACCCCTCATCTGGAGATATTCTTTTAGGGGCTTGGCTACAACTGGTCTAAAATTTGGTGGAAAGTCATTGCATAATGAGGCTCAGAATTTCATTGGTTTTTATGATAACCTTGTAGACAATTTACTAGAAAGAAAAAGAAGAAGTCACCTATTGTATTGGTCTTTTAGTAGGTGGGATCTAACAGGTGCCATCATGATCAGGACCGGCTCGTGACAAATATATTTTTCAACTCTGGACCCATCGGTACTATTTTTCTGTCAACATGAATTAATATATTTTGATATATAATTTGGTTAACTTATGTTTGTGTGTAATTCCATAATATCTTTGACAAGAAACAAAAATAAGAAGGAAAGAAAAAGAGGAGCGTAAGAAGATGATGCAAAATCAAAAATCAAATCTAGAGAATGACGAGAAAAAGGAAAAGAATCAGCATGACTATATTGAAAAGAGGATATTTGAGAAAGAAAATAAAAATGTCATCAATGGTAATTAATTAGAAGCTTTACATATTAACATAAATATATTACTCAATTTATTCCCTGATCCCTACTTAACATAAATATGTGCATGCTTTCTACATGGAGTACCACGTACAGGATACCATACATAGGACACATATGCAGGATACCAAGTACTAGGATGCGAATTGTCATGTAAGATGCCACATGCGATACATGTGTCTACCTCTTTAATTCTATAAAAGTTTAAGTACTTACTTGTGCACACCCAAAATTGGTGGTCTCTCTGATAATTTTCTTTTATTTTTTATGTAGATGGAGTGATTTTTTTTTGTCATAGGAGGGGCTTATTCTATTTTCGTACATGCATTTGCGTGTCAGCTGGATTGATGATATGTTACCAAATACAATTCATTAAACCGCTTCATTTTAGTTTCTTCAGCTTTGATAACTTTGATGTTATTTTCTTGTCTATTTTGTGACAATCTTGCACTAAATCTTATGCTTATTATTGTTATCTCTTCTTAGTTGTGTGTTACATATATTGCACGCCTTTGTGAGTATAAATATTGCATAAGCAGTTCTTCACTGTGAAAAAGAAAATTACAAATTTATGCTTCTTTGAAGATGCAAAAGCAGATAATTAACTTTTTCAAGATAATATTCTTACAAAAACAATTATGTTTACCAAACTATTCCTCGCAAATATTTACTCGTCTTCTCCTTTTCGAATTTTATTTCTACTATTTATTCTCTCTTTCATTGAAAAGATTCTCAGTTTTAAGGTAGGTCAAATGAAATTTCTTTAACAAACATTTTATGTACTTTTTGAGAAGTTATTACAAAAGATTTCCTTGAGAAGACCAGTTAACTATAATGTGAAAAATAGATATATTACCACAAATCTACTCAGACTTGTTCCTTACTGTATTTATTTTCTACTCTTTGACTTCCATTCTCAAGGAAATCTTGATGAACCTTGACTCCTCCATGCATTTCACAAATTCTCCTGTACTAGAAGCCTTCCAAAAATGCTGAAGTTTTACACAGTCTTCATTTCAGTAAAAGTTCAAATTCTCCTGTACTAGAAGCCCTCCCAAAATGCTGAAGTTTTACACAGTCTTCATTTCAGTAAAATTTCACCCTTGAAATTCTTGTTGGAGAAATAATTTAGTATCTCAAAAGGAAATATCTATTCAAGTGTCTAAATTATTCATATAATTATTTAAGTTATTTTTATTATAATATTTAATATGTTAATTATTCTAATATATTTTTAAGGACTATTAAATGTCCTTAATAGTCTTATTTGACTTTTTCCCTATAAAAATGTCTATAACAGTAACTTTTCTAATTGTAACAGATTTGTTACTTGGACTTTATTCCTCTTAATTAGTCACTAATCATTAACCTTTTATTATATTCTAAAACCTGTGGAGACTTGATCCTATATTATTGTGATATATTCTACTTTAGAAAATGAATGAAAAAACATAAAGTATTTTGCTTTTTCTTAATAATTAGTTTCTTTGGTTGGGTTTATACTTTAACATCTTTGTTAGATTCTAGCTCCTAGTTTTATACTAGAAGAACTTGTTAAATCTTGGGGATGCACCCATACCAGGTGAAATATCATTAAGGACAATGTTTCTTGACATATCTCAATCTACGTCAATGTCTTATAAGTGTTCATGATGAAGTGTCTATGCTCATTATGAAGTATTAGTGTTCATGATGAAGTGTTTCTATTCGTGATGTGGAAGTATTTTCCGTAAGAATTTCCAACAAAATTCACATATAGTAATTTTTTGATTCATTTATAGCTCCTCAAATGTATCATCTCTTGTCAAGTAGACAACTTTACAAGAAAAATTAATGGTCCATAACATAAGAAATGTAACAAAATATTCGAAACATAAATCTTAATTACTGTGATCAACATATGGTAACAGAAAACATAGCGATATACTACTAGAAGAATATACTCCTTTTCCTATTCATTCTCTTCAACTCTTGAAAAATATTTAAACAAAGATGTTGTCTGATTAATGATGTGTGAAGATCCAAGCGGATTGTAAGCAAAATTCAAGGTCTGTGCATGTTTCAGGACAATCACATTTCAGATTCTAGGAGAAAGACAGATGATTAGCTTACATCGATAGACGACTCATGAGCACTTCTATATTCTTAAGTTGAACGTCTACAAGAAACACCCTCCCCCCTATTCTCGGTCTCATTCTCTGTAGTTGCTCAAGCAGTAGTAGTTTCTTCGAGGTGGATATCACCATTGAGAATAAAGTCATCTCGACTAGGACTCAATCCGTTTGTGCTATTTTCTTCTCTTTTACAACAATAAATTAAAGTTTTAACATATCAAAAAAAATTGATTCTTCTTTTAACAATAGATAATGCTTTCTATTTTTGATTTTAAAATTTCACTTGTAGTTACTAAATTAAACTTAGTTCTCCTCTTTGCATCAACTAAACATTCTCTGCCATAAAATAATAACTAATTAGAATACTCAACATTCATATTACAGAGATTTTTATATTAGGAATCTTGTGCATTTATGGATTCTTTTATATAAGGGATTCTCTATATGTCACATTATCCTTATAGCAACTTGAAAAGAAACTTGTCAAATGTTGATACTTTCTTGCGCCCATTAAAATCTCACATTAATATTTTTGGATAATATTACTATAAGAATACAAAATTAAAGAGCTAGCCGGTCTATTATTTTGGTATGAAGCAAGTTGGCAGTGGAACTGAAATATCAACAAGAATATGTTATTTGAGTTCACCATGCATGTCAGTAAGTTCAGTGTTATTTGGTTGTCCAATATTTTCAGAAGCTTAATCATGTTGATATTGAGAAGAGATATTTTGGAAGCTCTCAGTTGGGTCTTCGACAAAAAAAGAACTTCCCCTCTGAATTATCTTGAAGTTCAAGAAACTATATGCCAATATACGGTGTTTGTGACCACCCGTAACTCCATGCTCTTGTATCCATGTTTCAAGCCTCATTTGGTTAGGTTGAGGTTGTATTAGGTTTATGGAAGACTCCTAGTACCTAGAGAAATTCAAGACTTCCCTAAGAGTTGAGTTTTGTGTGATTGTTCATGCAAGGGTCAACTTTAAACAAGCATAACTTTTAGCACATTTGGAACTGGGTGGCCCACAACATGTCAAATGATATCCCTTTGAGTTAGCTTTCTAAGCACCTTGTTTCACCTCATTTAGTGTTCGGAGTTGAAAGTTATGACCATTTTACTAAATACTATCAGTGCAGAGTTGCCCTACGAGCCCACTATTATGAGTCGTACATCAGAGTAAGACTCGTTTGTCAGGCTCGTAGCAATTTCAAGAGACTCTAAAATTTTGACACCCTGTAACTCTATCCTCTTATGTATCCATGTTTCAAGCCTCATTTGGATAGGTTTAGGGTGTATTAGGTTCATGGGAGACTCCTAGTACCTAACTAGTCCAAGACTTCTCTAAGAGTTGAGTTTTGGATGATGGTTCATGCAAGGGTCAAATTTAAACAAGCATAACTCTTGGTACATTTGGAATTGGGTGGTCCACGACTTCTCAAATGAAATCCCTTTGAGTTATCTTTGTGGCGCACTTGGTTTCACCTCATTCCAGTGTCGAATGAAGGAGTTATGACTATCTTTGTGAGACCCTCCCGTGCTGTGAAGCCCCACGGGCACCCATACGGGCAGTGTGGCCTTGTACGGGTCGTGGGAAATGTTTGGAGCTGTAAAATTTTGTGGTGAAGCTATGTATTGGTCTACAACTAGTAGCACAGGTTGTGTGACTCACCACTAGTCGGGAGGAGGGGCGTGGAGGTGTTTTAGGAGGCTTGACTAGGCGTGGGTGGCATTGGAAGCTAAGGCATAAACCACGACTGCCTTGTACGGCTCGTGTGAAGGGCTAAAGGCCATGACACCCGTGAGTGAGCTGGCCTGCAATATTTACTTGTCTATGTGAGGTGGGACGGACATGTAAACGGTCCGTGTAACACTACAGGGTCCGTGAAAGTGGCCGTCAAAGTGACGTCGACGCTAACTTTTTCTCAAGTGTTTCAATTCCATTTTTCTGTCTAACTCTTGTCTCACGGTCACTCCACATGACCCATGGAGTACCACACGGCTAGTGAAGTCTCCAGTGAGATGACACTTTGCCAATTTTTCCATCCGTTCACTAATGGCCTTTTCGTAAATGCTAATTACTCTAATGCCCTTTTTAGACTTCTAATATTATCTTAACCTTCCTAAATGACCTTAACAAGGTTCCAAAGGATAAAACTCATTACTCTCATCTCAAATACACTCTCAACTCTCTCAAAAGCCTCAATTAAACCCTAATTCAATTTCAAGGGAATCCAAGAACAAGATTTGATTCAAAGATCATTTCCAAGCCCTCATTCTTCCAAATCGCAATTCCAAGCAACTCTAGACCTAAGGTATATGTTGTTGACGCATTAGGTCCTTCCACCCATAGTGCCTAAACCCTCTTTTAATTAATATTGCATAATTTAAAGTTGAGTTTTACAAATAGGTTTACTAGTATGAACATGTCTATGGGCTATGTTAAAGCTATGTAAAGTTGTGACTATTTTGCTATGTCGTGAGCTACATATCTTGGATCTATTGTAAGTCTTGATGTGAATATCTTGGGGGGTTTTCAAGGTGTTGATTGATGGTTTTACAATAGATTTTCTTGCATGATTTCATCTCTAAATTGCATGGTCTTTTACCCCCATTACACACCCCCAAAGTGTATGATAAAATGTTCGATTATGGTTTTTTGAGGAATTGAAGGTCCAACGTATGGCTTATCTTATGTATGATATTATGATGATGAAAGATGAGTATGTATGTGATGTTATAATGATGATAAAAGGAAAGTATATATATGATATCTCTCTATATAATGTTGAATTGACCATAGCCAATTGAGGGGTATGCCTCAATCACCATGGGAGGTAGGGTGTGATAATCCTCCAACCTATCAAGGGTTTTATACCTTGGTAACCTATTAAGGGGTTTGTACCTTTGCACCAGGGTTATGGGGTGGCATCATCACTAACCTATCAAGTGGTTTGTACCTTGATAACCTATAAAGGGGTTTGTACCTTGGCGCTTAGGCGATGGGGCAGCATCATCACCAACCTACCAAGGGGTTTGTACTTTGGAAATCTAGCTTGGTATTTTCTACACATATGCTATCCTACATAAGCATGACTTAAGCATTTTTTACTTAAGCATTGATCGTACATGCAACATTATTATATTATGCCTATTGCCTATTGTTATGCATTTTGATTACGATACCTATCTCTTGTAGCACTGTATCCTACATACTTAGTACATTCAAATGTAGTAATGCATACTATGCCTACATGATGTTACCATATAGGAATCATAGCTCCATTTGGTTATCATCCTCCTCCACGTGGCTAGTGGTATCCATTCACGTTTGGGGTTCCTTTAGGTTCCCTATTTGCATGTCACGTCTAGGCCCTAAGCTTGGGTCATGACAAAGATGGTATCAAAGCACTAGGTTGATAGATCCTCGAAGTCCACCACACTATGACGATTAGAGTCCTATTCATGGTTGTGAAGCGCGCCACGACTATAAATAGGAGGCTATGAGGCATTTTAGGAAATATTTTCCTTCTTCATATTCTAAGTCATGCTATAGAGTTGAGTTGAGTTTTCCCCCCTAACAGTTGTTCTTTGCTCTTCTAGTTGATCATGCTGCTTCAAAGAGGAAGGCGAAGGAAGGTAAGTTAAAGGTTTTGATTTTGATAGATCCGAGTTCCATTATTTCTAGTGTTGATCCATGTTCATCTTGCATTAGGTTTTGTCTTATGACTTGTTAGAGTTGGTGTGGTGGTTTGTGGTGTTATACTTGGGATGGGATAGTTGCATGGAGGTTATGTCTTCATAGAGATTGGTTAATTTATGCATTGGCTATGTTTATGGGTTTCATGAATAGGGTCTTAGAACAGTACCTTGGTATGTTTGTAGTGGTTTATCGTGATGAGGTATTGATTTATTTAGAGCTTGTGGATCATTTGGTAGGGGATTGGTTGCTAAATATGATAAGTGTGCTTTGTGGATAACAAGAATGTGGTTAGAATTCTTTAAGGATTATGATATGAATGTGCTTTTGTTCTTTTTCCGGTAAGGCTAGCATTGTGGTTGGTGCTCTAAGTAAGGTGCCTATGGGTAGCTTATCAAATGTGGATAATGGTGGCAAAGAGGAGACTAGTGGGTCCATCGGTTAGGTAGGTTGGAAGTAGGTTGAGGGAAGTTGGGGATGGTAATATAGTGTCCTTGGTGATTCTGGATCTTCTTGGGTTAAGAAGTCTAGTTTAAGCAAGGCCTTGATTTCACCTTATCAGAGTTGAAAGTTTTGGGTGAGAAGATGATGGAATAGAGGTTGTCTCCCAAGGGGGAGATGGTGGCTATGGTACCAAGTGGGTTAGGTGAATTTAAGGTTGACACTTGATGTTAGAACCCGTATTGTGGTGTTTTGGAATGATAACGAAATTTGGGATCAATGTTGCAATTTTTGGAAAATTTAGGACTTAAGTGTATTTTTAAAAAGATTGAGAACTCAAGTTGGAAAATTGTTAAAAGGTGTGTGTATATCTTATATATATGTTCACATGTACACATACAAGACCATTAATTAATTTCTTGCACTAAATATTTTCTTGAACCACAAAGAAAAATCTAGATCTTTAAATGAAAGTTGGCCCACCCCAACTTGTGTTACATATTTATTGGTACAAATATTGGAGGTGGGCCCAAGCTTGATCGATATATACGCATCTCTTGCACAAGAATTCCATTAGTTTCATACTTAGACAATTCCTCACACTTACAAAAATAAAACAATGCTAGAACATATATACATACTTATGGGTTGCTACAGTAAAGTAGCAACCAATTTTATTTTTCGATCTTTCAATTATTTTGATGCTACAACCCTAGTATATTGGGTCCCCCAAGTGGCGTAGAAGCGTTGGTTTATCAAGAAAATACTTTGTGATTTGGATTTGGCGATTTGAAGTTCTTAAAGGGGTTTTTAAGATATGTGATTTTCATCTTGTTTGAGCAGGGTGGTCAATTTTAAGGGAAAATGCAGGCGAAATTTTTATAAAATTTGGGCTAACTTGAAATTTAAGGCCGTAAATGGTTTTAACTAATTGTGAACGCTATGGTCATTATTGTAGCTATTAGACGTCCAGAAGAGTAAGTCGGGTCGACTTGATGTTGAGGATAGTTGGACAAAGAATGGGAGGTACGTATAACTTTCCATCTCATGGCATGACTAAGTTAAAAATAGAAAATGTGATAACTTTTGAAAAACTCCGTTTCCTTGAAACTATAGCCAAATATGCTTTATTTTTGTTCTTGGTCTTTTTTCCGAATAACGAGCTATACACTTATGTCTGGTATCCTTAATAATATACAGTAATGGTAAGAGTTTGAAAAGAACTAAGTTAGTTTGAAACTAAAAGTTCCATTGGTTCCAGAAATACCAATGTTGGTAATCTAAAGAAATTCCAAAGTGCATTGGAAAGAAACCATTTAAGACTCTTCCTAGTAAATTTCATGACATAAGTAAGATGTGATCTTTCTAATATGAACTAGTTTGGGTT